>JACCGJ010024207.1:0-21049 GCA_013407085.1 Atriophallophorus winterbourni | reverse complement strand
CACGCGCTGTATACCATCATCTCTGTCTTTACAGTCAACTTGCAGTGACCCCAAACACGAGTGTTTAATCGGGACAAAATGAGAGCTGCTCTGCCAATCCGCGTATCAATCTCTGTGTCTAGCGAGAGGTTATCCGCAATTGTTGAACCAAGATATGTGAAATGATGTACTGGTACAAGCTGACAGTTTTCATCAGTAATGATTAAGGGCGACACAGTCCCTTGTAAAAGGAATTTGGTTGTGCTCATGCTGATTGTTAGCCATGAGTCTTTGCATGCCAACGGTGTGAGAAAAACGTCTGCATCGTCAGCAATCAGCAGGTCACGTATTTTACATCCCGTTCCTTGGTTCGTGTTCTCAACCGGTTCAGGTTGAAAAGCTTGCCATTACTTCGCGTGCGTAGAAAAAACACCTTCTGACCTTGTCCTGAAAGCGTGCTTCAGAAGCAGAGCAACGAATATGCCTAACATCGTGGGAGCAAGAACATACCCTTGCTTGACGCCTCGGCGAATTTCAAAAGCTTCTGAACTAATACCGTTAAAACGAACTGAGCCTTCATGCCTGTGTCGAAAGAAATAACGAGTTTGAGCAGTCTTTGGGGGCACCTTATCAGATCAAGCAATTTGAAAAAAGCCATCCTGCTGACGTAGTTGAATGCTTTCGTTAAATCAATACAAACCGCGTATAATGGCATACGCTGTTCCCGACACATTTCTTGAAGTTGTCTCAGGAAGATCATGTCAACGGTTCATTTTCCCTTGCGAAAGCCACATTGTGATTCGGAGTAAATTCTATCAGCTAAAATTGTAGCCGGATCTGAGAGACTTCGCTTACAACATACAGATAGGAGATTCCTCTGTAATTGTTTCGATCGCCTTAGTCACCATTATTCTCAAACAGTTTGATGAACTTTGTGTCTCGCATCTCTTGTGGGAAACACCTCCTGCCAGCATTGAAGAAGCAAATGGTGATGCGGTTGTAATAATGCTGCTCTACATCATTTGATGAGGTCAGGTGTAATAACGTCATCAATAGGTGCCTTCCCATTCGCAAAGCGTTCAATTGCCCTTTTGAGCTCATCAAGAGTAACGGGAGTAGGTAGATATTCAATGGTCGGCAATCGCTCGACATTTTATGTACATGCAGTGAAGCCGTACTGTCCTTAATGTAGACATAGAAGAAGTGCTCTACATATATTTCCATCTGCTGAGTTTTGTCGACAATCCTGTTACCAGATACAGACTTAATGGGAGCCTTTTCAAGTTTGTTTGGACCAACGGGTACCTTGATCCCATCATGCATACCGTGAAACGTTTCATTATCCGAAGTTTTTTGAATATTGAGGCTAATTTCAGTCTAATACTCATTTGCACATCGTCTCGCAGTCTGTTGAACCTTGTTTCTAGCTGCTCTAAGACGTCATAAGTTTTCATCTTTGAACCTCAAGAATGCTGAGGGTTTTTCATCCAACACAGCAGTCATCTCAGAAGATTTTGTTTCGAACAAGTCGCTCGTTCGAGCTTTCTTCGGACCGAAAGTGAAAAGTATGACTCGGCATGAGCAACTTTTTATCGATTCCCAGTTTTCTGACGCCGATTCCAGTAGTGTTGTCTTTTTGAACTCGGCTGTGAAGGCTTTTCCAAACCGAGCAGCTAGATTAGGTTCGCACATGCGAGTGACGTCTATCCTAGGCTTAGCAGACAATTTGGTGCGGTGGAATCTCGTGCGGGAATGCTTCAGTTTTGCACAGATCAGTGAATGATCCGTGTCACAGTCTGCGCTATGATATGATCTCCTAGGGAGAGCGCTTCTTATATTAGTGCGTGTAACAAGAATAAGATAAAGCTGATTCAAATTAATTCAAAGTAATTCAAAGTTTATATGGTCCAAAAAGCAAATACTTCACAGTAACCACAGATTAAAAATATAGGGAATGCATAAAATCAACACAGATTTTTGATCATGATGGAATGTCAGCACGTGTATACAGGTGCGAGGTTGGATTAGGAAAACATATATGTTTCAAGTTCAGGCTTGATGCGCAAATGATATGTATAGGCAGAGAGTTCCACATAAAACAAACTCGGACAGCAAAGAAACACCTTCGACAATTTGATCTGGAGTGTTCAATAATTAACTTGTAGCCATGCGATCTGCTACCACGTGCTTCTTGCCGATGAAACAGGTGTTCAAGTGGGTGATCCATTATATTCAGAATGTTGAACAGCAAGATCGAGTCACCCCCGGGACTACGGGACAAAAAGTCAAACAGGTTTAGAGTTGCAATCCTCTCCTCGTATGGCCTGTTATATAGCATGGTCACCAGTTTTGTAGCGCGGTGGTATACGCGTTGCAGCAAGGTCATGTCCTTCTGCAACCATGGGGACCATGCTTGAACAGCGTACTCCATTGTTGCCAATGCTTATAGCGAGGATGTTTCCAAGATAATTTATGCTGTGGTTTTGTTTGAAAGTGTTATTGACACAAAGACTGAACTGTGTGCCTATTTCTGAAATGGCGTTGTCCATTTTCATTGGTTTTACCTACACCGAAACTTACCAGACAGGTTCGCCAAGACTCGTAATCTGCACCAACTTTGGCATTGAAATCACCCGATACCACTACACAGTATTTTGTGGCACGTTTTTGAGGACTGTTGTGAGGTTGTGATAAAAAGCGTCTTTTTCAGCAGGCTCCGCACGATTACACATCCGTAGGTTAAAGTTCTGTCATATTGCCTAGGTTTAGACCAATATGAGAAATGAAAATCAAAATGGGTTTAAAGGGATGCTGAGCTCACTGCATGGTAATATTTCCTAAAGGATGCCCAGACTAAACGTAACCACAAGTATGAAATTAGATTGTTGCAATGAGGGACGGACCACTAACCAGGTTGGAATCACTGGCAATCAGTGTAACGGTTTTAGTTAAACAACACAGAAGTAATACATGATTGCATAAGAATGTAGATATATGTTATATATGAATACAGTTTGGTTGTGAGAACATGTTACTAAAAAAAATACTAAAGCAAAAACGATACTGACTATCAAGGATCGCATGTATGCCACTGTTGGATAAGACTGGTACGACCAACTTGGTTAAAGCATGTGTCCAAACACATGTTTAATGGAGTTGAACCCATAACCATGAACGAAAATATTCATTTGCATGCTTTTCCGTCACACACCCCACGACCGGTTTCGTGTTGTTTGCATTCATCAGGGGGGTGACGAGAAAGCATGCAAATGAATATTTTGATATCGACTTTCGTTCTAGAATTAACAAGGAAAGGATTCAACTGAGACATAACCTTGATGGACGACCTTGACTAGATACCAGCTATCTCCGACGATAGAATTCATATCGTTAATCCAAATTAAAGTTAGAAATACAAAATGCTGGCTGCTCATTTTTGCTTCGCAACTTTGATGAGTATGCTCAATTATTTCTCAGATATCAAGACAGCTTCCTGAATGTTTCAGAAAAACTCTCATTTAACGTTTGGCTGCGTCTCTTTCGTTCTCATCATCAAGAATACGATTTTGAATTGAAACAAACAGAAAATTAACACTAACAATCGCTTCTGGTATCGTGATTTGACCATTTTCAGTTTGCCAGACATGAACTCTTCATTACTTTACAAAGAAGCTTATATTTTCACAAGTGCTGTTGAAGTAAATACAGAAATTCAGGTTACCTATTATATTAATACATATTTCCTTTACTTTCGAGCAATTTTTCTTACAGTCTTGACGATAAAGTGATTGTAATAGATTGTAACTTAGAAATTTCCAGTGATAGTTCAATTTATTACGAAAACATTCTGCGACGTATATCGAAAATAATGTATCCTTGTTTCGTTGTATGCACAATATTGTACATTAACTTTCAAGTGTACTATTAAGTATACAATTTTTCAGCGGGTTTAATGATCACTTTTCTGCATCTGAATACTCATTTTCTATAGAACAAATTGTTTTTCAAGTAAAAACGACTTGTGTACAAAGAAAATATGCACCAATTTGTGTTGTTTCAGTTGCATTGCGGACAATACTGAGTTCAAAATATGTTCTTTAGTACACTCAAATGAACATTTTTGTTATGTTCCGATATCATTGTGCGACTAGTGAAATAATCGATAGAGGGTGTATCACCCCGTCATACAATGCCGCACTTCCAAACGCATGCACACAGCATTTCTTAGCGTGCACTTTAGAGTTTTAGGTGAACAGTTTTGCATCACATTACTTATATTTATTCAATATTTGAGTTATACTTGTTTTATTATTTGACTAAAATGTGAGATTTGCAAATTATGAAATAGCGATTGTGCATAATTTCCTTGATGCATGTAAACAATTTAAAACCATCTATGGATGTTCAGTGCGCAATGTATGAGCTCATATGAAGGATGACTACTTCCGAGAGGGCCATAACTTATGCACATCACGTAGTCTGTGCTTCTGATCAACAAAATGGATTTAACATTCACCTCACCTGATTTAAGCAACGAAATGTTGATCCTTAGCACAAATTGTTTTGAATTTTATTCGGTAATAAATGAACTTTAGTATAGATTCAATTTTGGTTAAGTCTATATAAATGCTATTTCACGTCTAATACACTCTTGTTGGTAAAAAATTGTGTCATTTCTACTGCAATGATCTAGCTGCACAGCAGCATCTCGTCCATTGTCGCTCTTCATCACATATCATTGTATGTAAATACAAATTAGGGATACTATATACGCATTTATTCACGCAATTTCTGTTGTTACATTTGGCATCAGTGAACCAATCTTAAATACTATTTAAAACCTCAATGAATTCTGTCACCAGTTCCGTTTAAGTTTTTTTCATTCCCATCACATCTCTACTTATAATAATATTAGTACGCGAACATTGGGAAATTTAATTACGGTAAAGGATTTGCTTTTCAGTATCCCATATCAAGCTCTAAAATACTTGAGTAAGAAAATGGAAATTTATCTGACGGAAATCGAACATTAAACATAATCAACCTCACGATTTATTACTTAAAATGTTCCAATCTATATCGTTTTCGGCCAAATTAATGGGCGATCAGAGACTAAACGTTTCTGGACAAATAATTTCGTGACACGTTGTGAGAAACCATTTGAACAATTGCGAACGCACCCGCAGTCTTTACTCGGAGGTCCGTGAAACATTCGTATGTGTCAATCGAAGATTTGACATAAAATTTCAGAAAATAACAATAAGAGTTGTTGAACTTATAATATGAATATTTATAATTTGATGAAATAAATTTCAAAGGTCATCCGCATTGACAAGAAGCTAAATTTATATTACAAATCAAACCAATATGTTAGAAGCCTCCTAAGTGTTTGTTGCTGCGGAGCAAGACGAAACCGGTCGTGTGTTCCGTCCTGCTTTTCGAAAGTCATATACGAATTAATAATAAAATATGGCTTTAAAACTAAAAACTGTTATTGGAATGTTGCAAAAATATTCCAAACAGTTATTTGTGCTGCATTGCATCTACTGTGCTACTTAAATGTCTACCCACATAAAAACTAAATTTTAATTTGCAAATGAGGATTTTTCCTCAAATTCATAAACAAATGTGTTTAGCACAAAGCGTTCAGAAGTCACGTCACGGATACGCATACCTGATGAGCGGCAATTACCGCGAAACCGGTCGTGTGCTTCCGTCCCGCTTTTCAGTCAATATTGTTTCGGGCTAAAGCAATAGGCGATCAGAGACTAAACGTTTCTTTAAAAATAATTCCGTGACACGTTGTGAAAAACCATTTAAACAATTGCGAACACCTCCGCAGTCTTAACGATAATTAGATGAGATAGAATCGAACTTTTCACTTTCATTGATCAACATTTACTAAGACGAACTGAGTGCTGTTTAGTCGTCCGTTGTGAAACATTTCTCGACGTCCAGTCATCGTATCAAGCTTCACTAAAACAATTCATAAATACACAAAAAATGCCCTGCATTCTAACTATTCCAGAGATGACTGTAATTAGAGCTTTTTGCTTAAGCTTGCTAGTTAAGGAATCAATTATTTTGTAGTCCTAAATTTTAGGTGAGAATGATAGATTTTACATCGGCATTGTTGGCGCGGATATTCTGTTTGTCATTAGGTGCATGATCAACTATGATAATGTCTGAACCATGAACATTGGGTTAGTTTAATGCTGGATGGTGCTCAAATCCGGTTCCATTTTCTTATGCATCAAATATAGAGCAAAATTTTGAATACTAGAAAGCAAACGAACATCGAAATTTTATTGATTCTGTGTATTTCGTATACTTAATAATTAGTCCACTTAAAACAAGTTTCTACTTGGATACTAAATTCTTCATTCCAATATTCATAGCTTTCGAATACTTTTGTTTAAATTTCGAAAAACATAATTGAATATTGTATTCGAAATATAATTTATAAAATCAACTTCGATTGAATTTGATAAAAATGAGACGAATCCTGGTGTGTAACAAGAAATAATTTCACCGTATACCCGTTACATCTAATCAAAAGATTAAGTGTCAATTATACGAAGGAGTTATGGCCAGCCACAGGGGATCGAAGTAAATATCCCGTTATGGCCCAGATTGCACTTCCAGGACAGCCGACATACACGTTATCGCATGAAAAGCAACCTATATTCATTCATTGATATTGAACATTCACTTAACATAGTGTTTTTTTTCAGCGCAGTAATTAGGTGAAGATGAAATATGTATATATAATCCGCACGTTCGATTTCATATAATTATTAGCCTCCATCGTCAGAATACTTACCAGCAAAATAGTCATGGAAAACAGAGAGACTCGGTCGAGTCGTAAACGTATGCAGCAATCGTTCGAATTGTGCCTCGAAACACATCTAAAATGTAATGGTCTATCATATGAAATTCAAAAGTAACGCCTATTAGATCATCTTGGTTTCAAAAGCTGTTAAATAATAACTCTTATAAACCACAATCCCGTTATTACAAACAAAAATCTCAGTGAATATTTGCGTGATACTTAAAAGAACAAAAGTTGAAGATGCAAACCATCTGCTAAATTGCAGTTTTTCCGGATAAAACGTTTGTCGAGATAAACGGAAACAGAAGTGCATTCACAATCTAAATGAGTGGTGCACTGATGGATCGAATAATCAATAAAGAATCGCAGAATGTAATAATTATTATTATTGGGAAGATACACACACGGAACAATAACGGATTGAAAATTATGAACATACGGTAAGGCACATACGCAACTGCATCAAGAATTTTAGTGCCTGAGTAAACACACTGCAACATGAAGAATTTCCTAGGTGTTTCGAAAAATTGTTCACCCAGTGAGTTTTATAATTCGTCAAAACGTCAACCGAACACGAATGATAATCTAAAGCCCCAAGAGAACTAGATTAAATCTACTTTATCTCAAGCATGTTCAGGAAATTGCAGCAGGAGTCATTCACCAAGTGAAAGTTAACATCTCTCCCAATTTGCAGCTAACATTACACAGCGCAAACAGTATGATTAATGATATATCGCTTACAAAGTTCCATACATTAATTGCGAGAAATTATTTTTCAGACGGGTCTCAAGTTGGACTCACGTTTACACGAACATCAATTGGCTGTCAGAAAGTACGACCGAAACCTAGGATCTCAATATATGTGAACCAATTTGGACACCGCTTCAACTGGAACAACTCTGAGGTAATCGCAAAAGGTTTTAATTAAATTTCTGGAGACTTATCATTGGAAAGTATCATCGAACAATCAATACGTCTGATAGAATGTCACGCATTGTTCATCAATGAATCGATTCTGTTGAAAATTAACGGTGAACAATGGGACAATGATGATCCCATTTTTGCACCGTGGCTGCGTATAGACATTGGTTTGCGGGATAGAATTTACCACCGAGCGATGGAGCTCGTTAATGGGATGCGAATGGTCATGGCGGGATTGATCGCTTATACACAAATGATAGTAAGGAGCGACATGACATACAAAATACTGCGGATGGAAAGTCACCCAAAGTTACTCCTAAGAATACACGGAATTATTCAAGTTGTCGCGTTATATCGCAGTCAAGACTATATTGTAGACATCATTTCGTATTATTGCGTATTTGTTTTCTGTGAAAATCAATACTACAGGATATTGTGAACGCTTTCTCGATCCGTTTTTTTAAATTCGAAACTAGATGATTATATCCAAGAGCATTGTCACCCCATATGAACCACGAAACAGTAAACTCCTCCATTTAATTTCGATTGCATTCTCAGTATTCTTTATAGCTGTCATCCAATGGTAAATGTAAAACAATTGCTTTTATCACCATAAAATCTTGATTCTTAATTCTTGAATGAACGTCGTATGTAAGCCAATGAACCACGCTCGTGAATCATTTATAAATACGTTCATCTGATGATCTCATGTGACCTGACGACTTAATCTCCGGAACGGCGACTACCATCTAAACATTCACATTTCGAGCTGCAGTTAATATCTACTACACACTCTCTCCTTACACTTTTGTTCTTAGCCTTCCGTTGTATGCTGTTTGATAAGCTTTGTGATTTCAAAAAGCTGTATAAAAATGACCGTCGCGAAATATTGTTTTCCGAAACATTGCAGGTTGAAATTAAAATATTGTCGAGTTTACAAAATAGTCGACACGTATTCTTGTTTACCTGAAATATTTTCTCAATGGTATTTCATACTCAAAAATGTAAATGAATAATAAACAACATTGTGAACGTGTGGCTGCATCTAGTTTTACCTCGGGATTTTTAGGCGCATAGTTGAAAATTTGTTCATCATATTACGCTGAAATTATGGCACCCAGCCAATAACTAAGCAACTGTAAAAGTGAATAAAAGTCCTCAGTTGCATGCATTCTCATCTCACTTGCACATTCAACCCATGACCGATTTCATTCCGTTTGGATGCATTAGGGTCGAACAGTATAACTAGAAATAACGGGCCCCAAAACAGTGACGAAATTGTCAACCTGGTTTGGATTTGTAAGCCACTCTTGGATAGGATTAGAACGGTCGAAGTGAAAATGCTTTTGAGAGTGTTTACGTTCCTCGAATTTTCGGTAAATAAATGTAATCAGCTTATCATGAACTGAATCGCTATTAACATGAAAGCCGTCTAAAAGTTGGAAGATGGTAAATTGATTCATATGTTATGTCAACGTAAATGAATAAGTTCTTTTTAAATGGTTTAAATTGGTTTGAAATATTTTTTTTAATTTTTTGACATCAGTTTGTTTACCTTACACTAGTTACATCAGCAACTAGTCATCCTGCATCGTTCAATTTCTATTCGTTACGAAATAATTTACAAAGCGGTTCCTTCGAATAATATATTTTGTATATAAATTTTCATGCTATACGAATTTGAGACAACTCAGGCTTCTGCTTCGTCTACAAATGACAGTTGATTGTGAACATATATTCGAAATTAGATCTCCTGGACAATAAATAACTTATATTACTCGAAACAAAATATTCAATTGCATGCTTTTCCGTCATTCACACCCCACGACCGGTTTCGTGCTGTTTGCACTCATCAGGTAGGGACAGTAAGATCAGGATCCTCATGCGCTTGAAACAGTGGAAGAATGCGCTCCTTGTTTATATTACTCGAATTTTTATTATAATTAATCATAATGAGCTTATCATGAACTGAAGCGCTATTAACATGAAAGCCATTTAAATTTTAGCAGATGGTAAATTGGGTCGTTTGTTAAGTCCAGGTAAATGTACGGAGATTGAGCTCCATTTTAATCGTTACAAAATGGTTTTAAATTTTTGTTAAATTTTTGGACATTAGTTTCATAGCTTACACCCTTTACATCAGCAACTGAATATCCATCATTGCTCAATCTCTATTCGACAGGAAATTATTTGCCAGGAGGTTCCTTTGAATAACATATTATGCATGTATTTCTTCTTTCTATACGAATTTGAGACAACTCAGGCTTCTGCTTCGTCTACAAATCACAGTTGATTGTGAGCATATATTCGAAACACACAAGAAAGTTAGAATTGGGATATATGGCTGAAAAATGTTTCCTAAAATGAGTCGAGACAGAATATAAATGTTCCTTAAACATCATCACAGAAGTGCTCGATTATAAATAATACGAATTCAAAAACATGTATTAGCCAAGCATCAACAATTGTGAGAAATTTGACCTGATTTTGCTTGGTGATGAAGAAAACTGTCGGAAACAAATTTCCCGAGAGTACTCCAGATAAAAGAACCAACAGCAAAGAAATCGCTGAAACCATTGCTCCAAATATCCATTCACCAACCCTAGGTAAATTGATTGATGAATTTGAATTCGCAGGTTTATAGAGGGTATAAATCGCACCAATCGTGAAGGCACCCGGATAAATGATTGAATAGAAGAAGAAGGACGACACGTTATTAGAACATTCTCAAAATTTCAGCTTCAGAAAAATTTTAAATATTAACAATAAATTCTTCACAAATTACACATTGCACAATTTTAACAAAATTAAAGTGCGCATGGTATGATATGTTTGGGATAAATTTGACCATACATTTTCAACAAGCAGTTACGTTTGGCGTGTGAATCTTGATGCAAAATGGAACAAAAGCACTACGATATGAGTACGTTCTCGAAGGCAGTTTTGATAGATTCCTTGAGAATGCTTGATTTTCAAGGAGATAGCCATGCAGGTGGTGTGAATTATCATTGCGGATGATATCTAATGGTCAATCGAAATATTTTTTTAAACATTTCTTTATATTACTCTTGACAATCGTTGACATCGGCAAAATCAAGCCTAAAATCATCCAATATAAAACGTGACGGGGGGCAATCGACCAGAATCATTGCTGAAGGATCTTCTAATGTCTGTGAAACAGACGATTAAACCGAAACAGAGTGGAAAATTGTTTTAGGAATAATCGATGTACCATGGCAATAATAATAAAAAATGAAAGAAATCGGTAAGGATAGCTTTTATATAAAGTTTCTTGTTTGACACAGAACGTTATTCAGACCAAGTGTAATATAACTAGAAACAAAGTAATGTGATGCTCACATCCCCATCCCTTACACACCACTACCGGTTTATGGCTGTTTGCCGTCATCAGGTGGAGACAGTAAGATCAGGTTCAGTGAGCCTTGAAACAGTGGATTAAAGGTAAACAAGATTATACTTGTATGCCAACTGTTATATAGGGTTCGTACAACGAACCACGATGTTCAGACACAGAATCACTAAGTGATTCTTGGTCAAAGCACTCAAGGCGCTTGTGGATGACCAAAGTAATGTGTTGCTTACATCCCCATCCCTTACACACCACTACCGGTTTCAGGCTGTTTGCCATCGTCAGGTGGAGACAGTAAGATCAGGTTCAGTGAGCCTTGAAACAGTGGATTAAAGGTAAACAAGGTTATACTTGTATGCCAACTGTTATATAGGGTTCGTACAACGAACCACGATGTTCAGACACAGAATCCCAAAGTGATTCTTGGTCAAAGCACTCAAGGCGCTTGTGGATGACCAAAGTAATGTGTTGCTCACATCCCCATCCCTTACACACCACTACCGGTTTCAGGCTGTTTGCCATCGTCAGGTGGAGACAGTAAGATCAGGTTCAGTGAGCCGTGAAACAGTGGATTAAAGGTAAACAAGGTTATACTTGTATGCCAACTGTTATATAGGGTTCGTACAACGAACCACGATGTTCAGACACAGAATCACAAAGTGATGCTTGGTCAAAGCACTCAAGGCGCTTGTGGATGACCAAAGTAATGTGTTGCTCACATCCCCATCCCTTACACAACACTACCGGTTTCTGGCTGTTTGCCGTCGTCAGGTGGAGACAGTAAGATCAGGTTCAGTGAGCCTTGAAACAGTGGATTAAAGGTAAACAAGATTATACTTGTATGACAACTGTTATATAGGGTTCGTACAACGAACCACGATGTTCAGACACAGGATCACAAAGTGATTCTTGGTCAAAGCACTCAGGCGCTTGTGGATGACCAAAGTAAATGTGTTGCTCACAATCCCCATCCCTTACCACACCCCTACCGTTTCTGGCTGTTGCCGTCGTCAGGTGGAGACAGTAAGATCAGGTTCGGTGAGCCTTGAAACAGTGGATTAAAAGTAAACAAGATTATACTTGTATACCAACTGTTATATAGGGTTCGTACAACGAACCACGATGTTCAGACACAGAATCACAAAGTGATTCTTGGTCAAAGCACTCAAGGCGCTTGTGGATGACCAAAGTAATGTGTTGCTCACATCCCCATCCCTCACACACCACTACCGGTTTCAGGCTGTTTGCCATCGTCAGGTGGAGACAGTAAGATCAGGTTCAGTGAGCCTTGAAACAGTGGATTAAGGTAAACAAGTTTATACTTGTATGCCAACTGTTATATAGGGTTCGTACAACGAACCACGATGTTCAGACACAGAATCACAAAGTGATTCTTGGTCAAAGCACTCAAGGCGCTTGTGGATGACCAAAGTAATGTGTTGCTCACCTCCCCATCCCTTACACACCACTACCGGTTTCTGGCTGTTTGCCGTCCTCAGGTGGAGACAGTAAGATCAGGTTCAGTGAGCCTTGAAACAGTGGATTAAAGGTAAACAAGATTATACTTGTATGCCAACTGTTATATAGGGTTCGTACAACGAACCACGATGTTCAGACACAGAATCACAAAGTGATTCTTGGTCAAAGCACTCAAGGCGCTTGTGGATGACCAAAGTAATGTGTTGCTCACATCCCCATCCCTTACACACCACTACCGTTTTCTGGCTGTTTGCCGTCGTCAGGTGGAGACAGTAAGATCAGGTTCAGTGAGCCTTGAAACCGTGGATTAAAGGTAAACAAGGTTATACTTGTATGCCAACTGTTATATAGGGTTCGTACAACGAACCACGATGTTCAGACACGGAATCACAAAGTGATTCTTGGTCAAAGCACTCAAGGCGCTTGTGGATGACCAAGTAATGTGTTGCTCACATCCCCATCCCTTACACACCACTACCGGTTTCTGGCTGTTTGCCGTCGTCAGGTGGAGACAGTAAGATCAGGTTCAGTGAGCCTTGAAACAGTGGATTAAAAGTAAACAAGATTATACTTGTATGCCAACTGTTATATAGGGTTCGTACAACGAACCACGATGTTCCGACACAGAATCACAAGTGATTCTTGGTCAAAGCACTCAAGGCGCTTGTGGATGACCAAAGTAATGTGTTGCTCACATCTCCATCCCTTACACACCACTACCGGTTTCTGGCTGTTTGCCGTCGTCAGGTGGAGACAGTAAGATCAGGTTCAGTGAGCCTTGAAACAGTGGATTAAAGGTAAACAAGATTATACTTGTATGCCAACTGTTCTATAGGGTTCGTACAACGAACCACGATGTTCAGACACAGAATCACAAAGTGATTCTTGGTCAAAGCACTCAAGGCGCTTGTGGATGACCAAAGTAATGTTTTGCTCACATCCCCATCCCTTACACACCACTACCGGTTTCTGGCTGTTTGCCGTCGTCAGGTGGAGACAGTAAGATCAGGTTCAGTGAGCCTTGAAACAGGGGATTAAAGGTAAACAAGATTATACTTGTATGCCAACTGTTATATAGGGTTCGTACAACGAACCACGATGTTCAGACACAGAATCACAAAGTGATTCTTGGTCAAGCACTCGAGGCGCTTATGGATGACCAAAGTAATGTGTTGCTCACAGCCCCATCCCTTACACACCACTACCGGTTTCTGGCTGTTTGCCGTCGTCAGGTGGAGACAGTAAGATCAGGTTCAGTGAGCCTTGAAACGGTGGATTGAAGGTGAACAAGGTTATGCTTGTATGCCAACTGTTATATAAGGGTTCGTACAACGAACCACGAGGTTCAGACACAGAATCACAAAGTGATTCTTGGTCAAAGCACTCAAGGCGCTTATGGATGACCAAAGTAATGTGTTGCTCACATCCCCATCCCTTACACACCACTACGGTTTTCTGGCTGTTTTGCCGCAATCAGTTGAGACAGTAAGATCAGGTTCAGTGAGCCTTGAAACAGTGGATTAAAGGTCAAATTATACGTGGCCAACTGTTATATAAGGGTTCGTACAACGACCCCCGATTTCGACACAGAATCACAAAGTGATTCTGTCAAGCACTCAAGGCGCCTGTGGAGGGACCCAAAAGTACTGTTTGCTCACATCCCCATCCCTTACACAACCACTACCGGATTTCTGCTGTTTTTTGCCGTCATCAGGTGGAGACAGTAAGATCAGTCAGTGAGCCGTTGAACAGTGGATTAAGGTAACCAGATTATAACTTGTATCCCAACGGTTATGATAGGGTCGTACAACGGAACCCTCGATGTTCAGACGACAGAATCACAAAGTGATTCTTGATCAAAGCACTCAAGGCGCTTGTGGATGACCAAAGTAATGTGTTGCTCACATCCCCATCCCTTACACACCACTACCTGTTTCTGGCTGTTTGCCGTCGTCAGGTGGAGACAGTAAGATCAGGTTCAGTGAGCCTTGAAACAGTGGATTAAAGGTAAACAAGATTATACGTGTATGCCAACTGTTATATAGGGTTCGTACAACGAACCACGATGTTCAGACACAGAATCACAAAGTGATTCTTGGTCAAAGCACTCAAGGCGCTTGTGGATTACCAAAGTAATGTGTTGCTCACATCCCCATCCCTTACACACCACTACCGGTTTCTGGCTGTTTGCCGTCGTCAGGTGGAGACAGTAAGAACAGGTTCAGTGAGCCTTGAAACAGTGGATTAAAGGTAAACAAGATTATACTTGTATGCCAACTGTTATATAGGGTTCGTACAACGAACCACGATGTTCAGACACAGAATTACAAAGTGATTCTTGGTCAAAGCCCTCAATGCGCTTGTGGATGACCAAAGTAATGTGTTGCTCACATCCCCATCCCTTACACACCACTACCGGTTTCTGGCTGTTTGCCGTCGTCAGGTGGAGACAGTAAGATCAGGTTCAGTGATCCTTGAAACAGTGGATTAAAGGTAAACAAGATTATACTTGTATGCCAACTGTTATATAGGGTTCGTACAACGAACCACGATGTTCAGACACAGAATCACAAAGTGATTCTGGGCAAAGCCATCAAGCAAGGCGCTTGTGGATGACCCCAAGTAATGTGTTGCTCACATCCCATCCCTTACACACCACTACCGGTTTCTGCCTGTTTGCCGTCGTCAGGTGGAGACAGTAATATCAGGTTCAGTGAGCCTTGAAACAGTGGATTAAAGGTAAACAAGATTATACTTGTATGCCAACTGTTATATAGGGTTCGTACAACGACCCACGATGTTCAGACACAGAATCACAAAGTGATTCTTGGTCAAAGCACTCAAGGCGCTTGTGGATGACCAAAGTAATGTGTTGCTCACATCCCCATCCCTTACACACCACTACCGGTTTCTGGCTGTTTGCCGTCGTCAGGTGGAGACAGTAAGATCAGGTTCAGTGAGCCTTGAAACAGTGGATTAAAGGTAAACAAGATTATACTGGTATGCCAACTGTTATATAGGGTTCGTACAACGAACCACGATGTTCAGACACAGAATCACAAAGTGATTCTTGGTCAAAGCACTCAAGGCGCTTGGGGATGACCAAAGTAATGTGTTGCTCACATCCCCATCCCTTACACACCACTACCGGTTTCTGGCTGTTTGCCGTCGTCAGGTGGAGACAGTAAGATCAGGTTCAGTGAGCCTTGAAACAGTGGATTAAAGGTAAACAAGATTATACTTGTATGCCAACTGTTATATAGGGTTGTACAACGAACCACGATGTTCAGACAAAGAATCACGAAGTGATTCTTGGTCAAAGCACTCAAGGCGCTTGTGGATGACCAAAGTAATGTGTTGCTCACATCCCCATCCCTTACCACAACCACTACGGGTTCTGGCGCTGTTTGCAGTATCAGGTGGAGACGTAAGATAACGTTCATGGCCTTGACAGTGGATAGAAGTTAAAAAAGGATTTATACTTGTCTTATGCCAACTGTTATATAGGGTTGTACAACGAACCACGATGTTAAGAAACAGAATCACAAAGGTGATCTTGGTCAAAAAGCACTCAAGGGCGTGTGGATGACCAAAGTAGTAATTGGTGTTGCTCACGTCCCATACCTACACAACAATAACGGTGTGGCTTGTTTGGCCGTCGTCAGGTGGAGACAGTAAGATAAGGTCAGTGAGCCTGAAAACAGTGGCTTAAAGGTAAAACAAGATATACTTGTAGAAATGTTTATGGGTTCGTACAACAACAAACGAGTTTTCAGATACAGAATCACAAAGTGATTCTTGGTCAAAGCACTCAAGGCGCATATGGATGACCAAAGTAATGTGTTGCTCACATCCCCATCCGTTACACACCACTACCGGTTTCTGGCTGTTTGCCGTCTTCAGGTGGAGACAGTAAGATCAGGTTCAGTGAGCCTTGAAACAGTGGATTAAAGGTAGACAAGATTATACTTGTATGCCAACTGTTATATAGGTTTCGTACAACGAACCACGATGTTCAGACACAGAATCACAAAGTGATTCTTGGTCAAAGCACTCAAGGCGCTTATGGATGACCAAAGTAATGTGTTGCTCACATCCCCTCCCTTACACACCACTACCAGTTTCTGGCTGTTTGCCGTCGTCAAGTGGAGACAGTAAGGTCAGGTTCAGTGAGCCTTGAAACAGTGGATTAAAGGTAAACAAGGTTATACTTGTATGCCAACTGTTATATAGGGTTCGTACAACGAACCACGATGTTCAGAAACAGAATCACAAAGTGATTCTTGGTCAAAGCACTCAAGGCGCTTGTGGATGACCAAAGTAATGTGTTGCTCACATCCCCATCCCTTACACACCACTACCGGTTTCAGGCTGTTTGCCATCGTCAGGTGGATACAGTAAGATCAGTTTCAGTGAGCCTTGAAACAGTGGATTAAAGGTAAACAAGGTTATACTTGTATGCCAACTGTTATATAGGGGTCGTACAACTAACCACGATGTTCAGACACGGAATCACAAAGTGATTCTTGGTCAAGCACTCGAGTCGATTATGGATGACCAAAGTAATGTGTTGCTCACATCCCCATCCCTTACACACCACTACCGGTTTCAGGCTGTTTGCCATCGTCAGGTGGAGACAGTAAGCTCAGGTTCAGTGAGCCTTGAAACAGTGGATTAAAGGTAAACAAGGTTATACTTGTATGCCAACTGTTATATAGGGTTCGTACAACGAACCACGAGGTTCAGACACGGAATCACAAAGTGATTCTTGGTCAAGCACACGAGGCGCTTATGGATAACCAAAGTAATGTGTTGCTCACATCCCCATCCCTCACACACCACTACCGGTTTCTTGGCGTTCCGTCGCAGGTGGAACAGTAAGGATCCGTTATGAGCCTCGAAACAGTGGATTAGATGGTAAACAAGATTATACTTGTATGCCAACTGTTATATAGGGTTTGTACAACGAACCACGATGTTCAGACACAGAATCACCAAGTGATTCTTGGTCAAAGCACTCAAGGCGCTTGTGGATGACCAAAGTAATGTGTTGCTCACATCCCCATCCCTTACACACCACTACCGGTTTCTGGCTGTTTGCCGTCGTCAGGTGGAGACCGTAAGATCAGGTTCAGTGAGCCTTGAAACAGTGGATTAAAGGTAAACACAAGGTTATGCTTGTATGCCAACTGTTATTTCGGGTTCGTACAACGAACCACGATGTCCAGACACAGAATTACAAAGTGATTTTTGGTCAAAGCACTCAAGGCGCTTATGGATGACCAAATTAATGTGTTGCTCACATCCCCATCCCTTACACACCACTACCGGTTTCTGGCTGGTTGCCGTCGTCAGGTGGGGACAGTAAGATCAGGTTCAGTGAGCCTTGAAACAGTGGATTAAAGGTAAACAAGATTATACTTGTATGCCAACTGTTATATAGGGTTCGTACGAACCACGATGTTCAGACACAGAATCACAAAGTGATTCTTGGTCAAAGCACTCAAGGCGCTTGTGGATGACCAAAGTATTGTGTTGCTCACATCCCCATCCCTTACACACCACTACAGGTTTCTGGCTGTTTGCCGTCGTCAGGTGGAGACAGTAAGATCAGGTTCAGTGAGCCTTGAAACAGTGGATTGAAGGTAAACAAGATTATACTTGTATGCCAACTGTTATATAGGGTTGTACAACGAACCACGATGTTCAGACAAAGAATCACGAAGTGATTCTTGGTCAAAGCACTCAAGGCGCTTGTGGATGACCAAAGTAATGTGTTGCTCACATCCCCATCCCTTACCCACCACTACCGGTTTCTGGCTGTTTGCCGTCGTCAGGTGGAGACAGTAAGATCAGGTTCAGTGAGCCTTGAAACAGTGGATTAAAGGTAAACACGCTTATACTTGTATGCCAACTGTTATATAGGGTTCGTACAACGAACCACGATGTTCAGACACAGAATCACAAAGTGATTCTTGGTCAAAGCACTCACGGCGCTTGTGGATGACCAAAGTAATGTGTTGCTCACATCCCCATCCCTTACACACCACTACCGGTTTCAGGCTGTTTGCCATCGTCAGGTGGAGACAGTAAGATCAGGTTCAGTGAGCCTTGAAACAGTGGATTAAAGGGTAAAAACAACAAGATATACTTGTATGCAACTGTATTATAGGGTTCGAAACGAAACAACGATGTTCAGACACAGAATCCAAAGTGATTCTTGGTCAAGCACTCAGGCGCTTGTGGATGACCCAAATAATTGTTTTGATCCCATCCCATCCCTACACCACACCACTACCGGTTTCTGGCTGTTTGCCGTCGTCAGGTGGAGACAGCAAGATTAGGTTCAGTGAGCCTTGAAACAGTGGATTAAAGGTAAACAAGGTTATACTTGTATGCCAACTGTTATATAGGGTTCGTACAACGAACCCCGATGTTCAGAGACGGAATCACAAAGTGATTCTTGGTCAAGCACTCGAAGCGCTTATGGATGACCAAAGTAATGTGTTGCTCACATCCCCATCCCTTACACACCACTACCGGTTTCTGGCTGTTTGCCGTCGTCAGGTGGAGACAGTGAGATCAGGTTCAGTGACCCTTGAAACAGCGAATTAAAGGTAAACAAGATTATACTTGTATGCCAACTGTTATATAGGGTTCGTACAACGAACCACGATGTTCAGACACAGAATCACAAAGTGATTTTTGGTCAAAGCACTCAAGGCGCTTGTGGATGACCAAAGTATTGTGTTGCTCACATCCCCATCCCTTACACACCACTACCGGTTTCTGGCTGTTTGCCGTCGTCAGGTGGATACAGTAAGATCAGGTTCAGTGAGCCTTGAAACAGTGGATTAAATGTAAACAACATAATACTTGTATGCCAACTGTTATATAGGGTTCGTACAACGAACCACGATGTTCAGACACAGAATCACAAAGTGATTCTTGGTCAAAGCACTCAAGGCGCTTGTGGATGACCAAAGTAATGTGTTGCTCACATCCCCATCCTTACACACCATTACCGGTTTCTGGCTGTTTGCCGTCGTCAGGTGGAGACAGTAAGATCAGGTTCAGTGAGCCTTGAAACAGTGGATTAAAGGTAAACAAGATTATACTTGTATGCCAACTGTTATATAGGGTTCGTACAACGAACCCCGATGTTCAGACACAGAATCACAAAGTGATTCTTGGTCAAAGCACTCAAGGCGCTTGTGGATGACCAAAGTAATGTGTTGCTCACATCCCCATCCCTTACACACCACTACCGGTTTCTGGCTGTTTGCCGTAGTCAGGTGGAGACAGTAAGATCAGGTTCAGTGAGCCTTGAAACAGTGGATTAAGGGTAAACAAGATTATACTTGTATGCCAACTGTTATATAGGGTTCGTACAACGAACCACGATGTTCAGACACAGAATCACAAAGTGATTCTTGGTCAAAGCACTCAAGGCGCTTGTGGATTACCAAAGTAATGTGTTGCTCACATCCCCATCCCTTACACACCACTACCTGTTTCTGGCTGTTTGCCGTCGTCAGGTGGAGACAGTAAGATCAGGTTCAGTGAGCCTTGAAACAGTGGATTAAAGGTAAACAAGATTATACTTGTATGCCAACTGTTATATAGGGTTCGTACAACGAACCACGATGTTCAGACACAGAATCACAAATTGATTCTTGGTCAAAGCACTCAAGGCGCTTGTGGATGACCAAAGTAATGTGTTGCTCACATCCCCATCCCTTACACGCCACTACCGGTTTCTGGCTGTTTGCCGGCGTCAGGTGGAGACAGTAAGATCAGGTTCAGTGAGCCTTGAAACAGTGGATTAAAGGTAAACAAGATTATACTTGTAAGCCAACTGTTATATAGGGTTCGTACAACGAACCACGATGTTCAGACACAGAATCACAAAGTGATTCTTGGTCAAAGCACTCAAGGCGCTTGTGGATGACCAAAGTAATGTGTTGCTCACATCCCCATTCCTTACACACCACTACCGGTTTCTGGCTGTTTTTCGTCGTCAGGTGGAGACAGTAAGATCAGGTTCAGTGAGCCTCGAAACGGTGGATTAAAGGTAAACAAGGTTATACTTGTATGCCAACTGTTATATAGGGTTCGTACAACGAACCACGATGTTCAGACACAGAATCACAAAGTGATTCTTGGTCACAGCACTCAAGGCGCTTGTGGATGACCAAAGTAATGTGTTGCTCACATCCCCATCCCTTACACACCACTACCGGTTTCTGGCTGTTTGCCGTCGTCAGGTGGAGACAGTAAGATCAGGTTCAGTGAGCCTTGAAACAGTGGAATAAAGGTAAACAAGGCTATACTTGTATGCCAACTGTTATATAGGGTTCGTACAACGAACCACGATGTTCAGACACAGAATCACAAAGTGATTCTTGGTCAAAGCACTCAAGGCGCTTATGGATGACCAAAGTAATGTGTTGCTCACATCCCCATCC
>JACCGJ010024206.1:0-12358 GCA_013407085.1 Atriophallophorus winterbourni | reverse complement strand
GCTCACTATCAACACTCACAAGGGACTTTACCAGTTTAATCGATTGCCATTTGGCGTAAAAACGGCCCCGGCAATTTTTCAGCAAGTGATAGATACTATGCTATCCGGAGTTCCAGGTGCAGCAGCATATATGGATGACATCATTGTAATGAGAGCCTCACCAGAAGAACTCACAAGCCGCCTTGAGACAGTTCTTGAGCGAATCAGACAATATGGTTTTCATCTAAGATCAGAAAAGTGTCGCCTATTCATGCGATCGATAAAGTTCCTGGGATTTATCATTGATCAAGATGGTCGGCGCCCAGACCCAGACAATGCCAAGGCGATCGCCGAGCTACCACATCCAACGGACCTCCCTACCTTACGATCCTTTTTGGGGATGATAAGTTATTACAGTCAATTCCTCCCAAATATACACCAATTACGGCAGCCATTGAATCAACTTCTGTCAAAAGATGTCAAATGGCAGTGGTCCGAAGCATGCCAACAAGCATTCGATCAACTGAAGGCATTGATAACATCAGACCTCTTGTTGACACATTACAATCCTAACTTGCCGATCACAGTCGCAACGGATGCCTCTAGCTATGGGATAGAAGCAGTGATCTCCCATCGTTTTCCAGACGGATCAGAGAAGGCAATAGCACACGCTGCGTGAGCTCTCACTCCATCAGAAAGGAATTACAGCCAAATCGAAAAGGAAGCTTTGGCCATAGTCTTTGCAGTTCAAAAGTTCCACAAGATGCTGTGCGGACGAAAATTCACATTGCTCACAGACCACAAGCCGCTATTAACAATATTTGGATCCAAGAAGGGTATCCCTATATATACCGCGTCGCTTACAACGTTGGGCTACGTTACTTCTGGGCTATCAATTTGATATTAAGTACATACGAACTGAGGCTATCGGACAGGCTGATGCCCTCTCACGCCTTATTGATGCGAACAAGGTCGAACCCGAAGACGCAGTGATCGCCGCCCTCACCGCAGATATTGACGGAGCCTTCTCGTCCACTCACTTGGGAACATCACTCACTGTGACGTCGAATATGATAAAGAACGCAACAAAATCTGATCCAATACTTCAACGAGTATTATCCTACTTGCAAAAAGGATGGCCAAAGAAATGTCCAAACAGTGAGTTGACCCCATATTTCCGACGAAGGAACTCACTTTCGCAAACAGACTCTTGCCTTTTCTTCGCGGATCGAGTTGTGATTCCAGAGGGCTTACGTGAACGTGTTCTACGTCAGTTTCACCGTGGTCACCCCGGGATAAACCGAATGAAAGCTTTAGTACGAAGTTACGTCTTCTGGCCACAGTTAGACCAACAAGTGGAAGATCTTTGCCGGTCTTGTTCCAAGTGTGCTGTGATAGCAAGACTTCCTGTCAAGACCGAACTACACTCTTGGCCGCAGCCAATAAAACCGTGGTCACGTGTGCACGTTGACTTTGCTGGACCATTCAGAGGAGTGCATTTCTTCGTCATGGTGGACGCATACAGTAAATGGCCAGAGGTAACTATGATGAACCACATTTCTGCAGCCCAGAGAGTTCGAACGATGAGACGAATCTTCACTCAGCATGGTCTCCCAGAAACTTTGGTGTCCGACAACGGTTCTCAATTCACCTCCAAGCTGTTCACAGAATTTTGCATTCAGAATGGAATAAATCATATCAGAACGGCACCATATTACCCCCAATCCAATGGGCATGCTGAAAGATTTGTGGACACTCTGAAACGAGCACTTCAGAAGGCTGAATCCGAAGGACCACTGGATAGCATTCTAGATCAATTCTTGTTCAGTTACCGGATTACACCAAACCCGAATTCACCGAATGGTCAATCCCCAGCATAATCTCTAATGGGGCGAAAACTCCGGGCTACCTTTGATGCAATGTACCCCAGACCTCCGGTAAAGTTGATCCCCAATCGGAAGATGGAAAATCAATACAACCGACGCAACGGCGCTCGCCGAAGATCATTCAGGCCTGGTGAAAACGTATGGATTACATGCCTTCGACAACACGGACTGGTTTGGAAACCAGCGGTCGTAACGAGAAGACGCGGTAAGGTATTGTACGAAGTCATAGCCGATGGAAAGCAGATTGTTCGGCACGCAAACCAAATGCGAACAAGAACCTGCCAACTGCCGGAAAAACCATCGAATACTACTTCCAAATCAGTGCGAGTTTTGGCGTGCATATGATTGAACGACCTTGACAGTTATGAAATAACCAAGCCGAGACTCAGGACACAGGTTCGCAGGTAATAGAGCTGGACAGGGCCAGTGTTTATATAGAGAACAGAAAGGAGTGTGCGAAGTACGCAGTAAAGTAGTCCGTGTAGAGTAAGATATTGAATGACATTGAAGCGTAAGGTTATATGTCACAGCATGCCTCCGCACTGTTCGGATAAGGACATTAGTGAGGTCGCGTGTGTCTCTAATGTGGTCGCCTCACCCAGCATGTCAGAAGCACGCTCTCACGACGACAATCTTGAAAGTTATACCCCTTATATATTATTATATTTTACTATCCAATTCACACAGTAATACTTTGGTGTTGCGAAATGTGAGGTTTTTAAACCGTAAATCCTTGAATCCTAGTTAGGTTGACCTTGCCAGATGGACACCGCAAGATGAGATTCAGTTAGATTTGAAGTCGACGTTTATTTGCCTGGTTGCAACGGTTCTGCAGAACGAATGACCGATTCCTACTTGAAATATAACAAACCAATGACTTCCGTTTTACCTAAAATGCTTTGATTCACACGATGATGGCACCTCATTTGGTGTGTGATCTCATCAAACCAACACGGTTTCGTAAAAATGCTAATTACACTAATGTATTTTGTTCCACACATTCTCTGCTCTTACATACCACAGCAGTTTTCTTGCTGTTTGCAGTCATCAGGCGGAGATGGTCAGATTACTTTCAGATCACGTATCGAAAAAGTGGTAAAGTGGTAAACCAAGTTGGACGTTGAAAACACTGTTTAACGGGTTTCGTTGAACGAACCACAGTCTGCAATTACATAATCACAAAGTGATTATTGAACCGAAAATTACTGTCTTCAGCTTATGAAACCAGAACTATAAAATGGCTGATGAAAACAATCGAGCGTCGAAATAAACACCACAATAGATTATGAGGCTTTAGTAAACGATTGGGAGGATGATTTTCAGTGTGAACGATTCCAAAGGCAAACACGAGGTCACTTCCGGTGCGTCACTATGTGGTTCGATTATGGGATCTGCTTTCGGAATGGCAGGTTCATGAACCATGCGACCAACTTGATGGCATAGGGATAAATCCGTTTAAATCGTTGCAAATCCTTCACAGACAGCAACGGGTTGTGGTGTATAACGGCGTAGATGTAATCATTGGTAGTTTATCAACGTAAACCACGATAAATTCCAATGTTACAAACTGCATTCCACAAAACCGGAACCCCTTTGAAAGATGCGTTGAATTGTTGGCCTATTTCGGTCGATGTCTACCATTGATGTACATCAAAAGCGCATGGTGATATCATAGTCCATAGCGTTTTAAACAATTAAACAGTCGTTTTCAGGTTGAAAAATCTCCCAGCGAGAGACTGTACTCATACGATGGGAACCCGGTGCACACCGAGCGCATAATCTACATTTAGCAAACGAGAGCAGTATCTGCTTCTCCCTCAGCCTGTAGGTGACGCTTTACTCAATGTCTCAAAAGTCAACGGTCAAGTACAAGTTCTTCCCAGCACGTAAGTTCAATGTCAATAGCATTCAGATCTCTTTTACAAAAGTTTTGTGCGTCCTGCCGATGGGTCGACTTCCAAATTTCAACTCTCTCTAGATTAAATCTTTTGGAATACTCTGCATAGTACGTGGTAGATGAAGATATATCGAATCGAGTCTATCTAGAGAAGGATGGTGTTTCTGTTTCGAATGCCAAGCTCGTCAAAATGATTTCAGATGGGATTTAATGGAAGTCAAACTCTAATACATTGATTTGAATGTTCGATTAATTTTGGTATTTTACCCGGGAGAATGAAATAAGGGCAAATTACCTAGATGCGAATTAGTGGTACTTAAACGTTTAACAGATGCTATTTTTATGCACTGATGAAAGAGCTCTTTAATTGCACACAGAACATGGTCGGTCGCTAGGCAAGAGTTGATGCACCAAAATCTCCGACGCCAGTACCGAAATCCGAAAAGTAACCCGATTGCTGAAGAATCGCATGTGAATGTTCCGAGTGATAATCTTTTCGGAGATAAATCGTTGGCGTCATGATCTCCATAAAGTTTCGCAAGGTCGATCTAGCGGGCTCAGTGTGGCCGTTGTTTGAAAGCTTCCGGTTGGCAGGTGTTAGGAGGGCATCCTCCTAACGAGTTTGCAATGGAGGAAAAATTGTTAATGGGTGAGTCATGTTGTACCTCGGCAACAGACACCATGTTCAGTAAAATACAAATTGTCTGACTCGCCCATGACAACCAACATCCGTCATTCCCGCTATGCACCTTCCCACGATTAAGATGTACCCTCACACGTTCGCTCTGTGGTTACCATAGAAATACAAACCATCTCCACGGTGAAAACGCACACACTGGGCGCTTTGACATTGGACTCCCGATCAACGCTCCATTCCGGTCTTGTTCTGTTTTCCTGACTGTTGGGTTAAGAACAACGCATTGATCGATAGAACGCAACGACACTCTCTGCTGCAATATGCACGACACATCCATCATAACAGCAGGAAATCGTTGAGAATGGGGTTTCAAATTGACAACTAGTGGGACGCAAAATGAGTTTCGCTGCTGTCAAGAAATTCACTTCGATTGGCGTATATGTGTTCCATTACCATCTTCGTGGTAAACGTTCGAGTGATGGGCGTTCTACTGTGTAGTGAAATTTGCGAGGGAACGTGATTTACGCAAAGCCAATCGTTCTCAGGTTTTGAGCTACACGATAATAAACTCGTGTGTCCTTGGTCCGAATGAGCTCCATACACTAAGGTTCATTGATTTGAACTCACGTTGTCTATATTATATATATCCCATATATCAGTAAACAAACCACTACAATTTAAAAGCTGCTTCATTATTTGATATGTTAAGAAGATAATGCACCCTATCTTCGAATCCTAATAGATCTTTTTTACGGGGATTTGAAGTCAGGGAATCGACCGTTTGATAAGCCGCACTTGGGCTGCAAATACAAAAACGTTTGATATCGCCTCTATGGGTTGGGAAGAACTTGCTCTTGACCGCTCACATTGAAGGCATCATTGAAGTGGCATCTTCAAGCTGGGGAAGACAGGATACTGCTGTCATCTGCGGAACATCCAGAAAGCATTCAAACGCCATCGACCGGCGTCGTTCTGCCCATCGCTGTGAGCATTGTTCCTATTCAATCAGACTGTTTACTTATTCGAAATGCTGTGGAGCACGAAATAAGAAGGCGATTGTGATGTACATCCATGGTTGACCTCGATCGACGGAAGCCGACAATTCATCAGTAAAGAGTTGCTACAACTAAAAAGTCGTTTACCAATCGACTGCTTTCTGATGTTAATGAACCACATCCTAATGTTCCAACCAACCGAAATGTGACCAACTAGCAGACTTTACATGTCAGATTCATGGCGAAACCGTAACTCCTTCGACAAAAGAATGATTCGTGATCCAGCGTTCTGACTGAATCGATGCTCTAAATTTATTCATTAAGGTGCAACCATTCGTATTGATTGAATCGTAAACTTTTAAGAAACTGAGATCTCACGTGACCAAGAGTCAATGAGATAATGCACGCTTGAATTAATCAATTTCACACTTACCACTAAATAGAGGGCAAATTCTCTTCCAAACCGTCAGGCATCCACTTCGTTGAAATTGACCCAGCGCCAGTTCCAAGTAGAAGAGAGGCAATCCACCAAATATGTACATGACCAAATATGGGATGAGAAATGCGCCTATCGAAGGAATCCAAAAGGATTGGTGATGAAATGTGTGATCGTTTATATCACACTGTGCTTTTTGCTTTATTGATGAATATAAACTCCGCGGTTTTTCAAAATGATAAATTATTAGCTGCAGTGGAATGCTTTTCGTCGGCATGTAAGGAATTTAGGTAGAATCAGCGAGCACAAGACCAATGTCTTTGTTCTATGGACTACATCGCCTCCAATCATCACTGTTGAAAACTGCCAGGTCAAATGAGTACATTACTTCATATATCTTAGTTCAACTATTGCGGATAATCATTTGCTGGACATTGAGATCGATTGTATCATTTGAACTTCCGCCTCTGGGGCAACCGCAAGTTGAAAATGAAGCGAAAAATGATTATATGCAGCTCGTGTGTACTAAATATTTTACTGTATGACAGACTATTAGCCTTGTTAGAAAATTACCTGACTGATCGGCTTGCTCAAGTATCTGTAGATGGTGCTTTATCGTAGTCGGTAGCCGTGACAAGTGGAGCGCCTCAGGGATCCGTCCTCGGAATAATCCTCTTTATGCCAATGACGTACCGGCTCTCACGAATTGTAAGATTGTACTGTTCGCACGATATAAAAGCGTGTTCGATAATAAATAAGCCGGAAGACTGAGAACTGCTCCAGAATGATCTGGACAACATCCACGTTCAGTCCCTACAAAATCGCCTATTTTTCAATTTCAAAAACTGTCACATGTTAAATCTTGGAAAATATGTGAAGTTCCAGTATTTTCTCGGTACCCAGCCTCTAGTGGACCATGGAACAAAAGGACTTGGGTGTGTTGATAAGCAATACCATAGGGATGTCGAGCCACTAAAACTCAGTCTATCTCAAAACATCATAGAAATTTTCACTCCTAAACAGAATTTTCGGTACCTTCCTAAAACAGACATTTCCTGGCATTATAAATACGTACATCAGACCCACGATGGAATATGCCGTTCAAGCATGGCCACCATGACTTAAAAATATGTTGCGACTTTGCAGCAATATATCATGGAGCTACCAAATTTGTCGCGGGACTCAGCCGGAAACAATACAGTGGGCAACTCGAAACCTTGAATATATTCGATTATCCACATCGTCGTCTCCCGGGGAATTTGATTTTGGTTTACAATCTGCTATGCTTATTTAATCTACGGGCCGCTCATAAGACAAGAGCTCACACATTTATTCTAACCCTCCCTCACTCGCGACTCAACCTTAGACGACATTTTTTGCCGTGTAAGTTTGCTTCACTTGGAACAATCTAGCCGATTATGCTGTAAACTCACCAAATCAGTAAATTTTCAAAAGAAGTCTTGATGTTTTTTACCCTTAATCCGTACATCGAAGAACACATTTTGACCCCATGCATCTACATTTGCCATCCCACCAATCGAAAACAATTTCTTCAATTTGGATTTATACCCGATTCTTGAACTGCTCAGTAAATAACCAAATCCTGTTTTTGCTGGTTATATTATTCGTAGTTCCCACGTTAATCTGTTTTTTGTAAAGCTATATGCTTTTTAGACCATTAAAATCGAAGTGAATGGATTAGATTGAATTCAATTGAATTATAAGCTGGACCATTCACGAAAGGCACAAACGGAAGCTAAATGCTTCCCATTTAGGGAGCATCGACTTCAGTTTGAGCCTATAGTGTATGGACGAAGTAGGAAATACCAAAGTGCAATCTTAAACTGATCATCAGAACATGTTGACACTACTGCGACAGAGCAGCTTACGCTGGCTAGGTTAAGTGTACAGAATGCGGAACGGTCGTACTCCAAAAGATCTACTGCATTGTGCTTTCAAATCAGAAAGTTGACCCTTAGTTAGGTCACATTTGCACAAGAAAGAAGTTTGTGAAAACCGTGTGAAAGATTTTGACATTGACCTTGTGAGCTGAGAGCAACTTGCTCTTGACTGTTTACATTTGAAACACTGGGTAAAGCGTCGTCTGCAAGATGGGGAAATCAAGTAGTGCTGTCGGTTGCCGTAGGTAGTTTACGCCGACAACGGACACATATCGCTCAACGGCCGCGACACTGGGCACTGCGGAAGACATTGGTCCTCCAGACTCGGACTGTTTAGATATTTGAAACGCAGAGGATCATGAAATCGTCATGATGTACATCAATGATCGACATTGACCAAAGTAGACCAACAACTTACTGTCATAATTTTAGACTCCCTACGCAAAATATGTACATGGCAGTGACAAGAAACTAAGAATCGGAGCAATAATTCAATATGTGATAAATTGCTCGAACATCCGTGATTGCAAACATAATCGTCTAAATGATGCAGAATAATTAAGGATTAGAACTGTTATCGGCAAAATAGTTGAATTTAGAGACATGAATGCGTTTTAATACGGTAAATCATGTTAACAAGAAATAGCCATGTCGCTGACATGGGTTGCGAAAAGAAATTGTCTTATCGGTTTGATTTAAAATAAAGTTTTTTCACCATAGACGTACTAGTCAAGCACCGTTTGTTTCTTTTCCCATAAGCAACGACACCCAAATTAGTACAATCAAACAAAATATTCAAAGATTGTATGATGTCCACTCACAGTAGAGCCACTGGACATCAGTTTCGATCCTATTTGATCTCATTAACACTGCTTACCATCAGATCAAGGTGGGAATCATATCCGACAACGTCAAATTTTTAGTATGAGGTCTCATGTAGCATCTGGGGTATTGTATGCTGCCATTCTGTGCTGATTTATTCAACTTTGATGATATTTAGAAGGAAATGCTGGTATTGCTAATTAGATACAAAATTATAAAAGATGCTTCAATCACCTGCTCATGGAAAACTGAATCAACAACAACGCGCTTTCTTGATTAGTAAAAAAGCATCTTAATATACAAATTTTTACTTAAAATCTACTGCTAAATACGGTTCTTACACAGAACCACTGTGTTGAAATAAAGAATCACAAAGTGATTCCTGACGAAGCGATCATGGCGCTCATAAAGGTTCGTATATAGTCATCCTAAGTGTGGTGGATGTAAGCAACACTATATGTTATCTTAATAGCTACTTCTTTCTAGTTTTAAGCTGTAACATCAAACCGTATCTTTGTGTTTGTCATTCGTGGTTCTCTGTATCAGACGCGTTTGGAAAATTCATCATCAATGTGTTGTATGTCGTCTGCGCAAGAATCGTTAACTTGGCTAAAGTTCCGAGTTTTTGAATAATTATTTATCGTGTGTGTAAGATTAGCAGCTTTTAATAACGCTTGGTAGAGTAGTCTTAATAATTCAAGGATTTATGGTTAAAAAGTTAATACTTTACAACACCACAAAATCAACGTGTATTACCATGAACCCTTGCCTAAAGTGGGAACTCTCAAGTCAAAAGGTTCATGGTTGAAAAAGCAACAAGTTTGAGAAAATTCACCACAGGATGACGAAACTATTGTTGTTGTTGGTGGTGATGGTGGGCAGCGTCGGTCGATGCCGACAATAGATTTACATCGCGGGCGCATGGTGACTTCATGCCCCTTTATGCTTCACACGACCATACAGTCTGATTATTTGCGAACAATCGTTCCCTCAGTGTGCATAGCATGATCTACATTCTGTAGCTGACAACGGTATCTGATCTTGCCCAGCTTGAAGACGACGTTTTATACTGTGCCTCCGAAGTAAGCGGTCAAGAGCAAGTTCTCCGCAACTTGCGTTTTAAATGCCGAGTGTTTTCATATATCTGCTGAATAAATGCAGTATAAATGTTGACTACCCAATGGTCGATTTCATGATTTCAACTGTGAATAGAGTAAATCTCATTCCTACACTTTATGTAACCAGCATGGGGCAACGTGTCATAGAAGAGTGAATATGTATGTTGGAACAAACTTCTGCATTTTTTATTCTTTCCATGCGCGACAGTCTGTGCAGAAGCAAATGAACTCTTATGAAAAACAATTGTTCGTCATACACCCGGTTCTAGGATATTCGACACAAGCCTGTACATTATGGTTCCAGAAAGATATTTTACTTCTGAACCGCTTATATCATAGAGTCTTACATTTGATATTCTCTATTGCTTTTACACTATTGTATTTTTCATGTTTTTATTCATACCGTAATCCTGTGGTGTTGTAAAGTATTAACTATTTTAACCATAAATCCTTGAATCCTTCTGAGCTTACTAATAGGTTTGAAAATACGCCATATGTCGATCGACTCAGACGACTGGACCTGAGGATGCTTTCACAAAGGAGAATGCGAAGCGATCTTACCCATTACATACAAAGTCCTTACTACTGTTTCCCACACCCTGGATAAATTATTCCAAATTCCAACTTCCAGCAACATCCGTTGTCATAGTTGCAAGTTAGAAAAACCACAGTCCAAACGGAACTGTCGCAGCTATTTTTTATTCGGTGCGTGTGTTTTGTCTGGAATTCCCCACCTTCCGATTTGGTGAACTCAAACAGTTTTGCTATCTTCAAAACAAAGGTTGATTATTATATAAGAGCTAACCCTGATGTTATCTCAAACTAATAAGAAGCTATCTATTAATATTATATTTATTGTTATTGTAAAGTTAATTGCTTTTACAAAGTTAAACTTGAATGCCACTGAGACATACGGTTCGTTGTACGAACCCTATTCAACAGTGGCATTCAAGTATAACTTTGTTATCCACTTTACCACTGTTTCAAGGCTCGCTGAACCTAATCTTACTGTCTCCACCTGTTGACGGCAAACAGCCGGAAACCGGTAGTTGAGTGTAAGTTCGTGGATGTGAGCAACTCATCACTTTAATTGCTTTTAATTCTTGAATCTTGAAGCTCGCGATTAATAGAGCTGTAGAGAAACCGGAAATGATTGCGCCAGGTAACTTCCGGTCAACAAGTGGATGGTGGCGAAAGTTAACACCCCTGCTTTGCACGCACGCACACAGATTGTGTTTTATTCATCCTTGAGGTCAACTTGCCCAAAGCTACTCGCGTTCACCCACGAAACCCATGGCACAAGAGAAGCCGATTGGCCAAACGAGAATATTACGCACAAGACTGCAGCGCAACACGGTTTTGGAGAAATTAATGATGTCTATCTAAGCCTCTTATACTTTTGAAGGATTGCTCCCAGGCACTAGATGAAGGTGTTGTTGCACATACTTGAGATATTTGTATTTAATCATGACTTTTTAATCATGGATGTTGCTGAATTGCATATTGGACTATCATGCCGATATACAAGCCCAATTTCGCGCAGACAGCACTCTTTTCAAAAGAATAGAGTTCATGTTTGGAGTTTCGGATAACTTTGTATCTAAACAACTTCTCTTTTTATGTATATGAATGATATATTGGAATATATTGGGTGGAATTCAGTATTTTTTGCGATTTTATTAAAAGATAGAGACGTATTAGGTCGCTTGAGTATTGTGATGTATTACAGCGGGATATGCGGCTAAATATACAGTTGGTCAAGGGCGCATAGTTTACCATCCAATCCTGTGAATTGCTCTCTATGAAAATATCTATGCATCACATTTATCAACTTGGCATGAAAAAGCCCGTTATGACTACCGAGTAAAATGGTTTCGGTGTGTGAGTGTTATGTAACTAGCCTCATATCGAATCGAATGCATACTCCACATTAAAAACATATCAACTTTGCATAATTTACAACATCATTTTGTGACTATTCCTAGGCAAAACTCAAAGTTTGGACGTTACAACTCAAAATTTGGATATGACCCACCTTGACAGGCATTTTTCCTCATTTAAATAATAATGGCTACTAGGCGCTAACGCCTCGTTAAGTTCAAGTAATCAGGAGAGTGATATTTTCCATTCCGAATGCACAGTCTCGCGTGTCCCCCGCCGCCGATACTTGTAGAAACGTGAATTACATTATAGAACAAACGCAAATCAGATCTTTTAGGATGAACATACAGAAGACCTCCCCCTTCCGCTACAAACAAGAACATGAGCACTCAAAGCCCACAGATAACAATCTAACAATCTCAGACTCGTCAACCAATATTAAGTTTGGGGCAAGGATGGTGGTCACATCAGTTTAGCTAACTTAATCTGCTTTATTAAGTAATCTGTTATGAAAAATAACAAGTCAACATTAACTAACGTAGGCTTTACTCATAACTTACCACCATCCTTTTTTATAACACACACACGGAACGCGCCAAACATACATTGCCCAAATCCAAATCCACAGCGAGACCCTATCACCGCGAGCAAAAATCTAAACCTTCGATCCTAATGCCCCACGTTTCACGTTCGCCTTCTTGCTCCTTCTAACTCCTCTACCGTGAGAACATCCTGCATCCTGTCCTGTCCTGCCCCCTCTGACGGATGTCTCATCCTGCTATTCGATGACTCCATCGCGTGACCCT
>JACCGJ010024204.1:0-12500 GCA_013407085.1 Atriophallophorus winterbourni | reverse complement strand
ACAAGTGCTCCTTGTTTACCATTCCTCCACTGTTTCAAGCGCATGCGGATCCTGATCTTACTGTCCCTACCTGATGAGTGCAAACAGCACGAAACCGGTCGTGGGGTGTGAATGACGGAAAAGCATGCAAATGAATATTTTGTTTCATGGTTATGAGTTTAACCCCATTTAACATGTGTTTGGACGCATGCTTTGAACTGGTTGGTCGTACCAGCCTTATCCAACAGTGGCATACAAGCGCTCCTCGTTTAGCAATCTTCCACTGTTTCAAGCGCTTGCGGATCCTGATCTTACTGTTCCTACCTGATTAGTGCAAACAGCAGGAAACTGGTCGTGGGGTGTGAATGACGGAAAAGCATGCAAATGAATATTTTGTTTCATGGTTATGGGTTTAACCCCATTTAACATGTGTTTGGACACATGCTTTGAACAGGTTGGTCGTACCAGCCTTATCCAACAGTGGCATACAAGCGCTCCTTGTTTACCATTCTGCCACTGTTTCAAGCGCATGCGGATCCTGATCTTACTGTCCCTACCTGATGAGTGCAAACAGCACGAAACCGGTCGTGGGGTGTGAATGACGGAAAAGCATGCAACTGAATATTTTGTTTCATGGGTATGGGTTAAACCCCATTTAACATGTGTTTGGACACATGCTTTGAACAGGTTGGTCGTACCAGCCTTATCCAACAGTGGCAAACAAGCGCTCCTTGTTAACCATTCTTCCACTGTTTCAAGCGCATGCAGATCCTGATCTCACTGTCCCTACCTGATGAGTGCAAACAGCACGAAACCGGTCGTGGGGTGTAAATGACGGAAAAGCATGCAAATGAATATTTTGTTTCATGGTTATGGGTTTAACCCCATTTAACATGTGTTTCGACACATGCTTTGAACAGGTTCGTCGTACGAGCCTTATCCAACAGTGGACATACAAAGCGCTCCTTGTTTACCATTTTCCACTGTTTCAGCATGAAATCCTGATCAAACTGGCCATTCTGATGAGTGCAAACAGCACGAAAACGGTAGTGGTGTGTAAATGACGGAAAAGCATGCAAATGAATATTTTGTTTCATGGTTATGGGTTTACCCCATTTAACATGTGTTTGGACACATGCTTTGAACAGGTTGGTCGTACCAGCCTTATCCAACAGTGGCATACAAGCGCTCCTTGTTTACCATTCCTCCACTGTTTCAAGCGCATGCGGATCCTGATCTTACTGTCCCTACCTGATGAGTGCAAACAGCACGAAACCGGTCGTGGGGTGTGAATGACGGAAAAGCATGCAAATGAATATTTTGTTTCATGGTTATGGGATTAACCCCATTTAACATGTGTTTGGACACATGCTTCGAACAGGTTGGTCGTACCAGCCTTATCCAACAGTTGCATACAAGCGCTCCTTGTTTAGCAAGATTCATTTCAATCGGCTGTGTTAATTATATGGTCCATTCCTATAGCCCCTTTTTGACTGTTTTAAGTGGCGAAAGCATATGGCAAGTGAGACGGTGTCAGTTGATGAAATCAATTTAAAATTAGGCATAAAAGGTCGTCGTATGTTGGATTCAAAGTTATTTCAAATATAACGTTTTCAAAATTCATTCAAAAAAACACTTCTGTTCCACTGTATGAAATAATTTAATTTTACTGAAATGTTTTGCAATAAAACGTCGGTAACGTCATTAAGCCCGCGATAATCAAATAAAATATACCTTTATAATTGCTGTAGTCACAGTTATTCTTGAATAGCGTGATGAGCTTGGTGTCAGGCACCTCCACTCACCTCCACCTACTAGCGACATGGCTGAATTTGTCAAGTCCGAATGGATAAAACAAAACGTGCTTTACCGAAAGACATTAGACTTTGCGCACGGAGACCAAGTTCCATGAGTAAGACACACTCGCGGCTAAAGGCGGTATACGGCGGCCTTCCCACCGAAACAGGGGCCATCAATACATTCAAACACGTAATGGGTCCGGGTCAAACCGAGTCGAACCGAATAAATCATACACGGAAGAAAATGTTGGTTTAAACTGTTGGATCGCAATAACTGGCCCACAAGTCACACCCTCACGAGCACTTACATGTAAGCCTGATCTGGCATCACATTGTCCTATCCATGACCTCATACTATCCGATTCATCGATACATCGAGTCGTATCGATCAAATAAATATATACTAATGCTCACTGTTTAGTCACCAAGCTGGCAGAACTCATTGATATCTGTGTAGAACAGTCCCCTGACATTCTTGCTCTGACGGAAACCTGGTGTCAACCCAGTATGACGAACAGTAACTCTCAATCCCTAATAGGGCACTTTTTCGTTATGACCGTGATAGCATGGGAGGCGGTGTTGCATTCTATTATCACAAGCGCCTCAATGTTAATATCATTGCATATACTGATATTTCACTCACAGACACGCTGTGGTGTTCACTTAACCTGGAATCTGGTGAGAGCTGTACAATTGGGATTATATATCGCTGACCAACTTCAACCGTCGATCATAATGATGTGTTAGTTGAAAGACTTCATCGCGTCAGCGCTCGGCCACATGCTCAAATATTGATTATGGGGGATTTCAAACTCCCGCATCTATACTCGACACATCAACATCCAATTAACTCACTGAGACGCGAATTCCAAGAAGTAGTTTATTCAGTCCCCTTGTACAATCACGTTTGCAACCACAAACGAATGCGAGGGAGTGACCGGCTCTCTGTTCTGGACCTAGTCTTGACTTCTAACGAATCACCCATCGAATAAGTACACTATGAAGCTCCATTGGGACGGAGTGACCATGTGATGCTCGTGTTCCATTATGTCTGCAGTTAATTAGGGAACAGTGACGAAAAAAAATCATCCATACAGTCGACGTTTGCAAGTTTACCCAAAGAAGGATACTACGCGATATTATTCTGACTTAAAGAATCGTGTCTACCGAAGGTCATCCACTAAAACACTTGCTTGATGTATTTGATAGAAATAAGAAAATTGACAGGCGGACACACCTTCATTCCCTACGTCCAAAACTTCCGTCTTTTTTTTTTCCCCTGACGACGCCATTTTCGCCCTACGTGCTATATTTCTTTGGAATTCCCTACCCAACATGTGGTGGACTCCCTGCCTGACGGCGAATTCAGTGAAATGTCTTCGTACATATGCAACAAGAATAACATTCGTGAGCCTTACATTGATATTCTCTATTGTTTTATACTATGGTATTTTGTTCATGTTTTATAATAGCGCACCGTGGTGTTTTAAGTAAAAAACTTGTTAACCATAAATCTTTGAATTTGAAATTTAAATTTGGAATTTGAAAGACTCAATTGAAGCCACTGTGTGCGCAGAAAGACGTTCAAGTAGATTCTAGTGACTCAAATACACATTTACAATCTCTGATAATTTAAATTACTTTTAGTGCAAGTCCAGTCATTCATTCAGAGATAGAATTGATCTCCAAACCAACGTTTTTGCTGTAGCAGCCAGTACTAGAAAATGGATTTCATTTAAAAGCGTGCTTGGTTACTCATTGCAATAACGGTCAACCCTTACATCTTGTTACCAATTTTGCAGAATACGTAACAGAGTCACCACCATAATTTGGCAGGACAAAAAAAAACAGTACCAGCAACATATGGTGGAACGAATGAAGGCGAATCCGAAACTATTGTACAACATTGTGAATGACAAAACCAAAGTTAAACCAGGTGTTTTCCCGATCGTGACAGAAGAAGGTTTGACCGTCACAGTCCAGAAGACGACAGATGCGCTTGCGTGCTTCAACTCTCAAGTCTACTGCCCTAAAAGCAATTATTGCATCATGAATTATCAAACACTGTAGAACCACTAACTGGGTCCGTGATCGATCGACTGGTGGTAGAGCGACAGTTACGTCAATTGAATACAAAGACATCTCCTGGGGAGGAAAATATTATAACAGTGATTCTTCACGTGTGTTATAGAGAGCATTCAAATAGCTTAGCTTCGGTTCTCATCCATAGGGTTGGTGAAGTTTCTGTACTTTTGGCTTGGAAAGCGGTTGTGGTAACACCGATTTACAAAGGTAGCAGTCGTTCTGACGCAAGAAATTACAGACCTGTAACAATGCTACCATGTATTTTGAAAATTATGGAACGCATTCTATCTGAATGTATTGTGAGTGAGCTTGAAGGACGAGGTCTTTTGTCAGCATCACAACACGGGGTTCGCCGGACCAGATCTTGTCTGATCACACTTGGACGATGGCGCTCGATCAAGGCTAAACGGTATATGTATGTTATATTGATATTTCTAAGACTTTTGACAAGGTCGACCACAGGTTGCTACTGCAAAAGCTAGTAAGACATGGAATATCAGCTAACTCACTATCGTGACTAACAGATTATCTGGCCGATAAGCACGTGCGAGTTTACATTGTCGGAGGATTGTCGATAAGTATCGATGTCACCAGCGAGGTGCCTCGAGGTTCAGTGCTCGGACCTATTCTTTTCCTCTTATATATGAATCATATAATTGAAATAGTGACATTAAAATATGAAAGCAAATCAGATCTAATGAAGATTGATTAATGCTGCAAAATGAATAAGATGCTGCGTATCGCTGATCTCTAGAGAATCAAATGCGTGCAAGCCTACGTAAATGTTATATATTACAGCTTAGTCGTAACTGCGAATATACATACCATCTAGCCCACGATATCCTAAATTAGACCACCGCTGGAAAGGACCTCAGAATTTGGATTACTAATAATCTGAAACCGAGTATGCATTGTAGAAAATTGTTTCATCGGGCATGTGGTATATTAGTAATCCCGATAAGAATTTTCGGACGGTTCTCACCAAAAACAATTCCTAGTATTTTAGATACTTACATCCATAACAACAGATTATTTGATCACAGCCTGGGCACGGTGGTTGCGTAAAGACATCGAGATCCTGGATGGAATATACCACAAAGCTACAAAGTTAGTGGAAATGATGCAGCGGGTGCCGTATCAAGAGCGGATGGCCATCCTTTTACACGAAGACGGATGAGGATCGACCTGATTCTGGCTTACAATTTACTGCGAATCAAAAACCATTCGCTTAGCGAACTAATAAAAGTAAACGCCTCTCGAAATACACGCGGTAACTCGTGTTGACTCGAAATACCGCACTGGAGACTTGGTTGTCGTCGCTTTTTCTTCTCTGTGAGTATCAGCTTTATATGGAATGCGATTCCGCGAGATGTCGTGAATGCAACGACAATTGATGTTTTTTCCAATCGAAATTGGATACATACGTCAAACAAAACCCTGCATTTGGCACGGTGTATTGAAGCAACATGAACCCAGAAAAATATTAACTATGTGATTTTGATTAATTTTTTTATTTTCGCAATAGTTGTCATCCAATCGTACGTGTAAAGCATTAGATTTTTATCACCATCAAAGTCTTGATATCTGTGGAACAGATGTAAGTGACTTCAAGCATAACAGGAAGATTGCTAAGCTAATTCACAAAGCATCTGTCAGCTTGTACCTTTTAAAAAGGTTTGATGTTCAGTTCTCTATCAGCTAAAGTTGAGTAAGTGATGTGTGACCGGATTCAACGTACAAGGTTTATGGGGTTAAATACCTCCTCAATCAATATAAATCAATCTTAAATCCGAAAAATGGTAGCTTTGTCGCATTTTAAAATACCAGTATATTGTTGAACATTGATCATATTCATTAAAACAGTTATTGGCATAAATTACAGAAAACTATTCGATGCATAAATCCATATATAGCGGCTATTCATTTCTAAGTTTAGTGTTAAATTCCAAGATATGGGTATATACTATAGGTTGTTTTGGGTAGTAATGTTACATGATGTGGAAAAGTGAGGCACTCAGACTTTTTGAGTGTCAATCTATCGAGTGATAGTACGGTGGCAAAGCAGACAGAATTTCCCAATATGAATGTTTAGGTTCGGTTTCGAATCCACTACACTTGCCCAATTTTAATAATGGGTTTCAAAATGCTCTTCATATAACCTTTGTTCAAATTAAGTTAGGATACTAAAAAGTCATTTGCATGCTTTTCCGTCACACACTACTCACGACCTGTTTCGCGCTCTTTGGTAGGGACCGTAAGTTTAGGATCCGCATGAGCTTGTAACAGTGGACGAGTGGTACACAAGGAGCGCGTGTATGCCACTTTTCGATGAGGCTGGTACGATCAACCTGTTTATTAACATATGTCGAAAAACATGTTTGATGTGGTTAAACCCATGAAAATGAAACAAAATAAACATTTGTATGCTTTTTCATCACACACGCCCCATGACCGGTTTCGTGCTGTTTGCAATCATCAGGTAGAGACAGTAAGTTCAGGATCCGCATGAGCCTAAAACCAACCAATAAATATTCTGTATCGAAGTTATAGGTTTAACCCCATCAAACATGTGTTTGGACACGTGAATGAACAGGTTGGTCGTAGGAACCTTATCCATCAGTGGCATATAAGTCCTCCTTGTATACCATTGCTCCACTGTTTCAAGCGCATGCGGATCGTGTTCTTACTGTTCCTACCTGATTAGTGCAAAAAGCGCGAAACCGGTCGTGGAGTGTCTTGTGAAGAAACTCATGCAAGTGAATATTTTGAGCGATTCAATGTTTTGCATCAGGAGAAAAGCTGCGATTGATCTGTGAGTAATTCGCTATATGAAAACCAATAATAAACGGTTTCCTAAATTTAAAGTGCTTCAGAAAAATCCGTGCTTACTACTCGAATTTGACGTATCATCAAGTATCATTAAGTAATTAATTTAGATGAAATGATAGTGTGTGAATAATCATACTATTTAAGGAGGTCTTTGTTTTTCTACAGTAAACCAGAATCGGTCTTAAGCAAATGTAATCACTTTGTAGGCAGAACATCTTTTGCATGTGAACATGCGCTTTGAAATAAAACTGTATGCTTTCATTTTGCAATGTTTTTATCTGATAATATATAATAAATTTCATTAATGCTCTGATATAAGATGCTCGATAACCAACATTGAAATTTGCTTTATGCCAGATCAAAGTAGTAAACACGCGGACAAGTAAGGTTTTCTTTTTCGAAGTGCAATAAAACTGAGCTGCCCTACCTGACAATAAAATGCGTTTTCTGAATCAGTTCCAATAATAAATTGTACATAATTCATTGGAACTTGAAATTTGAAAATGTTGAATTGAAATTTCTATTTTTTGATGCCTCTTAGCTCACTGTCTTGACATGAAGTGATCAAACATCTAGAATTCAGTCGTAACATGAATGTGTTAAAGATGTCCGTATCCCACAATCTATTATATTTGTTTTACGTTGACCAAACATCTCAAGGAAAGGTGGAATTTATTTATTTTTACATTGTTTAACATTAATCAACTAACAACTATAGCAACTACATTTTACTACAACTAACTAAAGTTTGCTTGCAAGGGTTAAACAATCGCATGCGTTGAATCTAAGATGGAAAAAATCTGTTAAATTTCATTTCTCCAGAATACGGATTAGCATGTGTATTGAATGGGAAACAATTGCATTGCAAAATCTGTGTCGGGGAAAACCTCGAATAATTCGAACAATTTCGACGAAGTCAACATAGTGACATAGATTTGCATCCCTGTCTGTTAGAATTCATCGTTTTGATGACAGTATTACTGAGATCAACATGAACGCAAATAATTGGACTCGCAATTCACAAATTATTTGATATTCTGTTCCGTATTTGCAAATAATCGAATCCATTAAAATGTATACTGCCCAGACAAGTAATGAATGAATAGCTACAAATTTGTGTGGTTTGATGTGTAATTCAATTTACAAAAACATAACTAAAGAGATTACAATTAAATCGATTATTTTGCTTCACTGGTTCTCAAAAGCAGATTTAAAAGTTTCAGTGTTTTTAGCGTATATTTATAGACAAGTTGCAAGTTAATAGCTATTAGTTGTCGAATTGGTACATTTTTATCTTCCTGAAAACACCTCATTCTTCTTTTTCTTTTTCTTTGGTTTCAGGACATGAATCTCAGTGCTCAATATACAATATACACTGGAAAATTTTCCAATGAATTATGGTACAATTTATTATTGGAACTGATTCAGAAAACGCATTTTATTGTCAGGTAGGGCAGCTCAGTTTTACTGCACTTCGAAAAAGAAAACCTTACTTGTCCGCGTGTTTACTACTTTGATCTGGCATAAAGCAAATTTCAATGTTGGTTATCGAGCATCTTATATCAGAGCATTAATGAAATTTATTATATATTATCAGATAAAAACATTGCAAAATGAAAGCATACAGTTTTATTTCAAAGCGCATGTTCACATGCAAAAGATGTTCTGCCTACAAAGTGATTACATTTGCTTAAGACCGATTCTGGTTTACTGTAGAAAAACAAAGACCTCCTTAAATAGTATGATTATTCACACACTATCATTTCATCTAAATTAATTACTTAATGATACTTGATGATACGTCAAATTCGAGTAGTAAGCACGGATTTTTCTGAAGCACTTTAAATTTAGGAAACCGTTTATTATTGGTTTTCATATAGCGAATTACTCACAGATCAATCGCAGCTTTTCTCCTGATGCAAAACATTGAATCGCTCAAAATATTCACTTGCATGAGTTTCTTCACAAGACACTCCACGACCGGTTTCGCGCTTTTTGCACTAATCAGGTAGGAACAGTAAGAACACGATCCGCATGCGCTTGAAACAGTGGAGCAATGGTATACAAGGAGGACTTATATGCCACTGATGGATAAGGTTCCTACGACCAACCTGTTCATTCACGTGTCCAAACACATGTTTGATGGGGTTAAACCTATAACTTCGATACAGAATATTTATTGGTTGGTTTTAGGCTCATGCGGATCCTGAACTTACTGTCTCTACCTGATGATTGCAAACAGCACGAAACCGGTCATGGGGCGTGTGTGATGAAAAAGCATACAAATGTTTATTTTGTTTCATTTTCATGGGTTTAACCACATCAAACATGTTTTTCGACATATGTTAATAAACAGGTTGGTTGATCGTACCAGCCTCATCGAAAAGTGGCATACACGCGCTCCTTGTGTACCACTCGTCCACTGTTACAAGCTCATGCGGATCCTAAACTTACGGTCCCTACCAAAGAGCGCGAAACAGGTCGTGAGTAGTGTGTGACGGAAAAGCATGCAAATGACTTTTTAGTATCCTAACTTAATTTGAACAAAGGTTATATGAAGAGCATTTTGAAACCCATTATTAAAATTGGGCAAGTGTAGTGGATTCGAAACCGAACCTAAACATTCATATTGGGAAATTCTGTCTGCTTTGCCACCGTACTATCACTCGATAGATTGACACTCAAAAAGTCTGAGTGCCTCACTTTTCCACATCATGTAACATTACTACCCAAAACAACCTATAGTATATACCCATATCTTGGAATTTAACACTAAACTTAGAAATGAATAGCCGCTATATATGGATTTATGCATCGAATAGTTTTCTGTAATTTATGCCAATAACTGTTTTAATGAATATGATCAATGTTCAACAATATACTGGTATTTTAAAATGCGACAAAGCTACCATTTTTCGGATTTAAGATTGATTTATATTGATTGAGGAGGTATTTAACCCCATAAACCTTGTACGTTGAATCCGGTCACACATCACTTACTCAACTTTAGCTGATAGAGAACTGAACATCAAACCTTTTTAAAAGGTACAAGCTGACAGATGCTTTGTGAATTAGCTTAGCAATCTTCCTGTTATGCTTGAAGTCACTTACATCTGTTCCACAGATATCAAGACTTTGATGGTGATAAAAATCTAATGCTTTACACGTACGATTGGATGACAACTATTGCGAAAATAAAAAAATTAATCAAAATCACATAGTTAATATTTTTCTGGGTTCATGTTGCTTCAATACACCGTGCCAAATGCAGGGTTTTGTTTGACGTATGTATCCAATTTCGATTGGAAAAAACATCAATTGTCGTTGCATTCACGACATCTCGCGGAATCGCATTCCATATAAAGCTGATACTCACAGAGAAGAAAAAGCGACGACAACCAAGTCTCCAGTGCGGTATTTCGAGTCAACACGAGTTACCGCGTGTATTTCGAGAGGCGTTTACTTTTATTAGTTCGCTAAGCGAATGGTTTTTGATTCGCAGTAAATTGTAAGCCAGAATCAGGTCGATCCTCATCCGTCTTCGTGTAAAAGGATGGCCATCCGCTCTTGATACGGCACCCGCTGCATCATTTCCACTAACTTTGTAGCTTTGTGGTATATTCCATCCAGGATCTCGATGTCTTTACGCAACCACCGTGCCCAGGCTGTGATCAAATAATCTGTTGTTATGGATGTAAGTATCTAAAATACTAGGAATTGTTTTTGGTGAGAACCGTCCGAAAATTCTTATCGGGATTACTAATATACCACATGCCCGATGAAACAATTTTCTACAATGCATACTCGGTTTCAGATTATTAGTAATCCAAATTCTGAGGTCCTTTCCAGCGGTGGTCTAATTTAGGATATCGTGGGCTAGATGGTATGTATATTCGCAGTTACGACTAAGCTGTAATATATAACATTTACGTAGGCTTGCACGCATTTGATTCTCTAGAGATCAGCGATACGCAGCATCTTATTCATTTTGCAGCATTAATCAATCTTCATTAGATCTGATTTGCTTTCATATTTTAATGTCACTATTTCAATTATATGATTCATATATAAGAGGAAAAGAATAGGTCCGAGCACTGAACCTCGAGGCACCTCGCTGGTGACATCGATACTTATCGACAATCCTCCGACAATGTAAACTCGCACGTGCTTATCGGCCAGATAATCTGTTAGTCACGATAGTGAGTTAGCTGATATTCCATGTCTTACTAGCTTTTGCAGTAGCAACCTGTGGTCGACCTTGTCAAAAGTCTTAGAAATATCAATATAACATACATATACCGTTTAGCCTTGATCGAGCGCCATCGTCCAAGTGTGATCAGACAAGATCTGGTCCGGCGAACCCCGTGTTGTGATGCTGACAAAAGACCTCGTCCTTCAAGCTCACTCACAATACATTCAGATAGAATGCGTTCCATAATTTTCAAAATACATGGTAGCATTGTTACAGGTCTGTAATTTCTTGCGTCAGAACGACTGCTACCTTTGTAAATCGGTGTTACCACAACCGCTTTCCAAGCCAAAAGTACAGAAACTTCACCAACCCTATGGATGAGAACCGAAGCTAAGCTATTTGAATGCTCTCTATAACACACGTGAAGAATCACTGTTATAATATTTTCCTCCCCAGGAGATGTCTTTGTATTCAATTGACGTAACTGTCGCTCTACCACCAGTCGATCGATCACGGACCCAGTTAGTGGTTCTACAGTGTTTGATAATTCATGATGCAATAATTGCTTTTAGGGCAGTAGACTTGAGAGTTGAAGCACGCAAGCGCATCTGTCGTCTTCTGGACTGTGACGGTCAAACCTTCTTCTGTCACGATCGGGAAAACACCTGGTTTAACTTTGGTTTTGTCATTCACAATGTTGTACAATAGTTTCGGATTCGCCTTCCCCATTCGTCCATTTCCACCGTATGTGTTTTTGCGGTTACTGTTTTTTTGTCTGCTAATTATGTGGTGACTCTGTTACGGTATTCTGCAAAATGTAACCAAGATGTTAGGGTGACGTTTCAATGAGTAACCCAAGCACGACTTTTCCAATGAAATCCATTTTCCTAGTACTGTTGTCTCCAGAAAAACGGTGGTCTCTGAATGCATGACGGACTTTGCAATCTGAACGTATTTTCAGAGAGTTATAATTGATTTGAGTCACTGAATTTACTTGAACATCATTCTGCTCACAAGTGCTTTTCATTGAGTCTCTAAATCAAAGTCAAATTCAAAATAATTATGGTAAAAAAATTTAATATTTTACAACACCACCGGATGACGGTACTAATGATACTTGAAAAATACAATATTATAAAAGCATAGAAAATATCAATGTAAGGCTCACGATGTTATACTTTTGCTATGTAATCCAATTTCACTTTAAACGGGGGCCGCCAGCAAGAGAGTCCAACCAATGTTGGGGTGGGGAAATTCCAAAGAAATATAGCACGTATGGCGAAAAATGGCGTCGTCAGGGAATACGGAAGTTTGGACGTAGAGGAATGAGGTGTGTCCGCCTGTCAATTTTCTATCACATACATCAAGCAAGTGTTTTAGTGGATGACCTTCGGTAGACACGATTCTTTAAGTCAGAATAATATCGCGTAGTATCCTTCTTTGGGTAAACTTGCAAACGTCGACTGTATGGATGATTTTTTTCGTCACTGTTCCCTAATTAACTGCAGACATAATGGAACGCGAGCATCTCATGGTCACTCCGTCCCAATGGAGCTTCATAGTGTACTTATTCGATGGGTGATTCGTTAGAAGTCAAGACTAGGTCCAGAACAGAG
>JACCGJ010024201.1:0-28928 GCA_013407085.1 Atriophallophorus winterbourni | reverse complement strand
AAATCGGCCACTGATCCTGGTCATTCCCACGAGACGTGACACACTGTAGGCGTACTATAGGCTGTTTAGCGGTAAGGTCAAATAAGTGGTGGTGGGTTGACTGCCACTTAATCATGTTCCCTGTCCTGACTATCACCCTTGGTCTGACGAAGCTTCTGTGTCAGAAGTGAAACGTTACCCAAAAACTACTCTAACCGATTGCACACAAATTCCTTTGCATTATGAATACACGATCGGTCCCAAACATATTCCAATCGATTGCTGACTCCTACGAGCCTCGAGTTCGAAAATTGGCCAGTGAGTTGGTGAGAACAGCGGAATATGAAGCCAGATGGGTGAACCACCGCATCTTCAACCTTCGTTGCAAGCAGCGGGGCGTAATACCAAGGGATCTGGTGGTAAAACCTCCGGATAATTCCCGCAAATCGACAAAGGCTGCCGCGAGCGCATCCAAAGTGTTTTTAAAACAAAGGATCCACCGGGTCAACGAAACCCTATTAGCCGCTCGATCGAAAGCCTCTAGAATGATGTCGAAACTGCGCGTTGAATTATCCGAAGCGGATTTCTGCATAATTTGTGGAAAACACGCGGAGGTTTTAGCCACACAAACGGAGCGAATAGGAGAAAGACAAAACCGTAAGTTCAACAAGTTATTCGAGTTTTATAATAAAAGTTCCTCTGATAAATCTAATAAGTCATTATCTAGTAAACAGTATTCTAATGTTTTCAATTTATCTAATCGACAACTTTCGCAAGCTGAACAAAGATTGTTGGTGAAGGGCTTGAATTTCTGCATAAGTAAGAGCTTTATGAAAGCTGAGGATCTTATCCCCTGTATTGAGGGATCATTAAATGCACTCCCCAACGAACAGGCAGACGCGGTAAGAAATTGTATCGCAGGTGTCATTAAAAACCAGGAACAAGGCGATGCAAACCTTGATTCACACGAAAGACAAGCACTTCTTACGCTGAAACAAGATACAAATATCGCTATTACTAAGGCTGGCAAAGGTAAAGTAACAGAAATTTTGAACAAAAGCTACTATTTAGACAAGGTTGGGGTACACTTATCCGAGGGCCCTCATGAACGGATAGATAATGGTAAAATGAAAAAGGTAATGAATAACTGCAAAACGGTCGTCTCTAGGTATTTGCGTGGCGTTAAGAAGAGTTTAGGAAAGGGATTGTGGCATAACCTGTATCCCAAGTCTACTCTAACTCCTAGGTTCTACGGCCTACCTAAAATACATAAAGAAGGCATTCCTGTAAGACCTATCGTCGACGGTATCGGATCACCTGCGCACGAGTTAGCTAGACATTTGGCTTATTTGTTGAAACCTTCAGTCGGCAATACAGCCTCGTTCATCAAGAACGCATATGACTTTGCAGCACGCTTAAAGTCGGTAACAATAGATGACGATGAAATAATGGTTAGCTTTGACGTGAGCGCTATGTTCACCAACGTCGATACAACAAATGCGTTACAACTAGCTAGACGGGCTTTGGAAACTGATGCCAGTTTGTCAGATCGCACAAACTTGAGCGTCCAACAAATTATCAATGGTGTATCGATCTGCTTAAGCATGAACCACTTCGTATTTAATGAGCAATTTTATAGACAAAAAGAAGGGTTGGCAATGGGTTCACCGATATCTCCAGTACTTGCGAACATGTATATGGAGCATTTCGAGAACAAAGCCCTTAATAATGAAGGGCTCAAGCCAAAATTATGGTGGCGCCATGTTGATGACACATTTGTTATCATCAAGCGAGATCAGTTAGATGCCTTCTTTAATAATTTAAATGGAATAGACCCATGTATTACTGTCACAAAGGAAGTGGAATCCTGCACAGGCACTCTTCCATTTTAGACTGCTTAGCACAAAAAGTAGACGGGAAAATTAGAACTTCTGTCTATCGTAAACCTATCGATACAGATGCAGTACTACGATACTCTTCCGCTCATCCAAGACAGGTCTTCAGTTCCATAGCTTGTTCCATTCTCCATAAGATAGAACACCTGTGCAGCGACGAAAGGGAGCGAAAACAGGCGCACCGTGAAGCGAGCCAAAGGCTCATAGACCACGGTTATCCTAAAGGTTTTGTAAAACGCCAATTTATCAAGGTAAAATACCCATCCGAAAAATCGGAGAAACATTGGCGGGATACAGTTTGCATACCATATGTAAAATGCACATCTGAAGCGATACGTAGAATCTTGAACCAGGCGGCCATACGCGTAACTTATAAGAAAGGGAAAACTATCCGTTCGGTTCGGATGCACCTCAAGGATAAGACGCCTTTATCTAGCGTTACGAACAGCATCTACAGAATCAACTGTTCGGGTGTTTACATAGGGCAGACTTCCAGGGAAATTCACACTAGAATCGAAGAACACCGAAGGCGTGTCCGGAGACAGCCCCGGGATTCGAGGGAATATCAATCCTATATTCGTGATTCCGCCTTGGCGGAGCACGTTTTAGATACGGGCCACAGCGTTGATCTAGACAATGTGACAATATTGAAACGCGGTATTAAACCGTATAGCGAACGCCAACATGCGGAGGCGGTCGAAATTGCCAAGGCCGACTGACGGTCAATAAGGTGGATGGGGCAGAAATCTCCACAATCTGGCGCTCTGATGCGAAAGTAAATAATTTTATTCAACTTATACCTACTGGTTAATTAGATTTTTGTTTTTCTTCAAACAGCCTAACCTCAGCCCCGTTAGTTATGTACTTTTACGTATGTGGGCCGCTGTGTCAACTGACCTTGATCGTGTTCACTTGTATCAGATTGACGTGGATACACTGTGTGGAAAATCGGCCACTGATCCTGGTCATTCCTGCGAGACGTGACACACTGTAGGCGTACTATAGGCTGTTTCGCGGTAAGGTCAAATAAGTGGTGGTGGTTTGACTGCTACTTAATCATGTTCCCTGTCCGGACTATCACCCTTGGTCTGACGAAGCTTCTGTGTCAGAAGTGAAACGTCACTCAAAAACTACTCTAACCGATTGCACTCAAATTCCTTTGCATTATGAATACACGATCGGTCCGAAACATATTCCAATCGATTGCTGACTCCTACGAGCCCCGTGTTCAAAAATTGGCCAGTGTGTTGGTGAGAACAGCGGAATATGAAGCCAGATGGGTGAACCACCGCATCTTCAAACTTCGTTGCAAGCAGCGGGGCGTAATACCAAGGGATCTGGTGGTAAAACCTCCGGATAATTCCCGCAAATCGACAAAGGCTGCCGCGAGCGCATCCAAAGTTTTTTTAAAACAAAATATAGTTAGTTGTCATCTGTAGGCGTTTCTTTGAACTTTTAGAATGCTGTCATCTTGCAGTACAAAAGAGCAGTCATCCCAAATGCTTTTGCTTCGAACTAGTTGCCCATTCGCGCTATTTTCTCACCGTAAGTGAAAGGTACGACCCGGCATATGCAGCATTTTGGCTATCTCAAGTTGTCCGAATCCGATTCTGTTGAAGGGTTTTGTTGAAAACGCGTTTTTCACACACGAGACAAATAACAAAAAAGGCGTCTATCTCACAAATACGAAACAAACAACCTCAACTCTGCTTTACTAATATGTCAGTCCCGGTTGTCGTTTCGCTCTTATTTGTCAGACCATTTTGTGCCAAACGGTATACTTCAAGCCCTCGTTTGATCGACGTTGACGAAATGCATACCGTTCGATTCTGGATGACGTTTCCATCTAATCCTACTTATGAAAATGTTGTCGCGTTTCATATTATCAGCAATGAGGGTTGTCGTAAAGGTTAAATTTAAAAGCCCATGTCCTTACAGATGTAACCTATCGGGGAATCATATTCATTAAAAATAATGTTTGCACGATGTATATTACCGAGCAACCTGATAACTCAGTAGTTGGATAAATGAACTCAAAAATCGAATCGGTAAGCAGCCACGCAATTTTAGCAAATATCTAGCACTGATAAAAGATTGAGCACTAGCTCAACACGTGACGGAGACTGGTGACAACGTTTAATTTGGTAACGGGGAAGTGATAAGGCTAAGAGTGAAACTGTAGCAGACCAGTGTCTCTACACATTCATTATTGTAAACTTCTATTTGCTCCATCTTTCGCTAACGTGATTTAAACGTCTGACTGCATAACGTGTATATAGATTGACCTTGATCTCCCGGACATTGACTTGACCAGTTCAAAAAATCATAAGGCTTAACATATATGAAGAAGTGGATATTACGAGCAAGGAACAAGCGGATATCGGTGACAAAAACATTAACGGGCAGCAAACAACTGTACTCTACTTTTCTCTATTTGATTTCTCCTTGATTGTACTGCATAACTCCGTCACTCCAGAAAAGATTAGATTCGGTATACAAGCGTTGTTTTCTGAGCCAAGACGATGGGGTTAAAACGATAAGTGGTCTTTAAAAACTCAACTAGAGCCAGCCAAAACTATACATTGAAAGACGTCATGCTGAGACGGTTGGGATGACAAAAGCTGATAAAAATGCGGTTAATAAGGCCGATTTCTCTACAATCTTCGTTCCCGTTCTAAGGCGGATAAACATTATCATGTGACCCTTAGATTCATATGAAGTGCAATCCTACTATGATGTTGGTCAAAGTTTTGAAGAGAAGTTCGGTCAATGCCAATGAAAAAATACATTTTATAACAGTATGATGTTACCCAAATCCCTCACATTTCAGTTATTTCAGACTCCATACTTCATACTTTTAATCTCTGTTCATGCTCCAACAACATCAATTGTTTTTGTGCTCTGTATAAACGTTTAGCCTCGGAATAAATTTTTGCCCTACTTGGCAGATGCTTAAACTCTGCGCGTGCTTCAAGAACAATAGTTGTTTTGTGCTCAGAATAAACGTGTAACTTGAGTACAAACTATTGGCCACGTTACACTCCATTTATTCTGGCATGCTCAAATCTGCTCATGCTCAAAATACATCAGTTGTTTTTGTGCTCTGAGTAAGTTTGTATCATCCGTTGATTTCAGTGACCTGATTTACGCTTCATTCTTCGTAGTATGCGTTTGCTCAACTATGCACGTGCTCCAACAACATCAGTTGTTATTGTGCTCTGATGAAACGTTTAGCCTCAGATTAAATTTTTGCTCTATTTTACACGCCGTTGCTATCGGTATGCAAATGCGTAAACTCTGCGCGTGCTACAAGATCAATAGTTGTTTTTGTGCTCTGTATAAACGTTTAACTTGAGTACAAACTATTGGCCAAGTTAACACTCCAATTCTGCTGGTATGCTCAACACTGCTCATGCTCCAACAACACCAGTTGTTTTTGTGCTTTGAATAAACGTTTAGCCTCGGATTAAATCGTTGACCTACTTTACGCTCCATTTCTCTGGAAATGCTAATTTTAAACTCTCAACGTGCTTCAAGAGTATGAGTTGTTTTGTGCTCTGATTAAATGTGCACTTACCGTTCATATTTTCCGATAGTTTTCTCGCTTCAATACATCAATAACTATTAATCCGTTTCATGCATCAAATTTTGTCATAACTGGGTCGGTTTTGCGGATAAGCTACCAATTCTGAAAAATGCGGTCGTGTCACGCGTCTCATATATGCTCAGGCAAGTAGGTCTAGCTTCTAGCATGAATATCTCATCCCGTGTGAAACCCCGGAACACCTGTCGTTGATTGAAAAATTGGTGAGGACTGCTAAATTTTGCCTTAATTCTGTTTTATTAAAACTTTAAAGGGCAGTTTTCTTGACTGATAAGATTAAACTAACACATGTGCAGCATAGTAAATGAAGCACACATCTTCAGGTACGTTTCTAGAGCAGAACTCACCGGTAACAGGAAATAGCTTAACGGGACAATAATTTCTAGCTTTAGATCGGCCACCACCTTTTGAGCTAAGTTTTATCACGCAAAGTTGCAAACTTTGTAATCATCCCTCGAGCAGCAAATAGATAAACTGCCTGTAAAGCGGTTCACATAGCTCGTGATGACAGAACCAGAGACCATCGGGTGTGATGCCATCCGAAACTGATTTAGCAAAATTACTCCCAAATTTTTGAACCCTGAATCGCTCAGTACTTACAACGTTTCAATAAAACTTTTGGTACGAAGAATTTGGTGTTTTAAATCGCGAGAGCGTTTGCGGTTATCAGCACGGTCTCAGTGAGTCTTCCACCATTACGGACTGCGAAAATAAATGTTTTAACCTTTGCTTACGCGTTCACGAATTTCTATAGTAACTTACATTTGCGTATCAATTTTGAGAGCAGCATCAATCGGTGCAGTTTCATATTCTCTCGAATAAATGTAGTCAATTTAATGCTTATCATACGATAATTTTGCCAAGTAGGAGAATTACTGTCGCATTTATGCAAAACCATTCTATCCACGTTCGGTTTTACTGCAAACAACAAAATGTAGTTCATCTTATGATCTTTAAGGAAATATGAGTAAATTTTCTTTAATTTTCAGTTTGAAAGAAAACAAGTTCGTTCTATTGAAAGTCAACGACCCTGTAGTCCGTCACCTAATACTGAATCTGCACGAGTGATATACTCAAGGTGACCTAGAGAGTCTGAACGACTTCGTATTCACCGGCTTTTGACACAGGAAGAGCTGGGGGAACAGACTCTTTCCCAACTACTCAGATGACTGCAAACATTGGTCAGCAGCATAAAGATCGATTAGCGCTCTTTAAAACAGCTCTTCCTGCAACGTCTTCCAGTTTATGTTCAACAAATATGGACATGATTGGCAAGATGAGATCGCATATAATCGTCGATATTCGGCAACCCACTGAAAGTACGGTCATGAAGACAAATAAAGCTGACGACAACCACAGTCGTGCCATCCACAGTTTGGAAAATCGGCACAATAGGCTTATGAGGGATTAGATTCCCACGAGAAGTCGCAGTGCTGGTACCACGCGTGATTTGGAAGTAGAGCACGACAGTTCTTCAAGAAGTGCTACTTTCAGAAAGCAGAAAACTCGGATGCCAGGTCGTGATGGCGGCCGCAAAGAGTGTCAATTTTCTCGAGGGTTGCCTCTTTAATGTACGAGATAATAATACAAACATGGATCCCATATATGTGTGATGCCTTCACGGTCACGGGACATAAACAAATTATTCAGTATCGTGTTGCGCGCATTCAATGTTACAGCTATACATAAGAATGTGAAAGACTCATCACACTCACTTCAGGACTTCGAAAACCTAGCAATTGCATTTTCACTATAGCCGGCGTTTCTAATATTATATTGGGCTAGAATATATTCCAAAACCACGGTATAGTGGTAGACTGTGTGCGGTGCAAACTGTTAAAAAGCGTAAAGAATCTGACCATAAACGGCTCACAAACTACATGTACGTCTCCCACCATACAAAATTTCAGCCCACCGTACATGATGATAACAGAGTCTTTCATGGCTACCACAAATCCTACCTACCAGATGTCTGAGGGAAATCATGAAGTCAACCACCAGATCATAACTAAAGGGAACCCATGCTTCCGTAGACCGCAGAGGTTTGTCCCGGATATGCCAAAAGCGAATTCAAGCATATTTTCAACGTTTCATTGACCAGGTTACGCTAGGATTAGATTTCGTCTTTATCTAAATGGGGGACATCGCTGACGCGATTGTTTAGACCCTCGAACTCACCTCGTGCGAACACACCCAGGTTACTGCGTGTAGTGCTCATGTCCGTCCAAGATGTAGAAAATATGTTGCTCGCCTCATCCCTCTTAGTTGTAAACAAATCGATTGTGTGAATATTTCCGGACGTTTCTTGGGAAGAACGGCAAATTCGTCGTAATAATCCGGAACTAGCGAAAGAGGCTACAAATCGCAGAACTGTTATAGTTCATGGTGTACCCATTTCGAACGAAGTAGAATCCAGCAAACGTCTGCAACACGATTGCAGTGAATGGAAATTTTTACAAGAGATTCTAGGTTTAAAGGGTATAATAACTACTCATGTTATGCGCCTTACACCGAAAAAAGAAACGCATCAGCCTCCTCCTCTCAAAATATCATTGCGCACAGATGAGATGAAGGATAGAATACTCGAGGCGTGGTATCAATGTCGAAAATTTGCACCTCCTGAAATTCGTATTCAGGCTGTATACGACATAAAACGCACGAACACCATTGTTCCTGAAATGACTTCGCTACCAATTCAATAAAATGCACCTGAGACAAAAAACGTGGAGCAGCCGACCAATTCTGGGTCAGCGAATCCACTACTATGAGCTCTTCATCCTCAACAAAAATGAAATCTCTATCATGCTGTTACACCCATGCTCAGAGCCTTCTGGGCAAGTTTACTGAACTGTATTCACGTGCGACCGTGGCGTCTTGGGATTTGATTGCAGTGACAGAAACCTGGTTGTGTAATTCTATACACGATTCTGAACTTGAAATCTCTTATATGATGATTTACAGAAAAGATCGAGCAACAAAAGGTGGCGGTGTCCTCCTCTACCTACATGAACGCATCAACTGCACTATACTTCTCTCACCCGAGTTAGATGTCCCAGATACATTGTTTTGCTCTTTTGACTTACATGATAAACGTAAGTGCCTTTTAGCATTGATTTATCGACCCCCTTCTTCATCATCTGTCGCTGACACTGTTCTTGTTAATGCAATACGTTTTGCATTGAAGATCACATATTCACATTTGCTCCTCCTCGGTGATTTAAATGTACCGACCCTTGCAAAACACATTTCTGGTGACGATTCATTCAAAAGCTTTCTTTGAGAAATAATGACTTGCACCCCTCTTTGCAACCATGTACAACAACCAACGCGATTTCGATCTGAACAAACCCCATCTAGCCTGGACCTCATACTTACAAACGAAGAACTCATGATAGAATCTGTTTCCTATACAGCTCCACTCGGATTGAGTGATCATGTTGTCATGACATTTGATTATATTTATCAATACGAACCAGCAGGAAATACTCAACGAACGTATGCAACTGTGAACTATGACTTGCTTCGAGCTCTTGCTACTGCACATCGATGGGATTTCCTTGAACGCAAATCAGCTAAGGAAATCTGAGACACGTTTTACAGCCAACTTCGTATTATCATTGACTTATCATCGAAGGTAAAAATAATATCCAGCAAACAGCGTCCGAAAAAGCCTCTCAGAAGCAGTACTCGGAAATGGATGTGTAAACGTGACAATGCCTGGTCCAAATACTTGGACGATCCTTCTGGGATAACTTGGTGCTACTACACGTTATTGCGAAATAAGTGTCTGCCTCATTCGAAAAGACAGAAAAGATTACCAAATCAGTCTTGTCGAAAAATTCATTATAAATCCCATAGCATTGTATAGACACGTCAACGACCTCCGGAATGTTAAAATGGGAATACCACCACTGGTCTCTGGTACTGGAATAGTGACGTCATTTAAAGAGTGCGCTAACGTTTTCCGACAACAATTTGCATCAGTTATCTCACAAGTGTCGACACATAGACCTCCCTTAAACTCTGACAGCTGCAGCCTGCCAATTCTTCAGGGGGTGGAGTTCCCCCCAACGTTGTTCAAACAAAATTAATGACGATGAAGAGAACAGGCTCACCCGGTATAGACAATGTACACGCAAACATTTAGCACAATCTATCTTCCGAGTTGGCAATACCGACATCTGACGTATTCACGATGATGTTCGAGCAGAGCTTTGTACCAGAAACTTGGAAAACTGCCCTGATTAGTCCGATCTACAAGGGTAGTAAAAGAAATGATCCTTTAAACTATCGCCCGATAGCGTTATTACCAGTGCTATCCAATGTAATGGAGTCCATAATAGCTGATGCCTTACGGAATCACTTTGAGATTAATAATTTAATCTCCGAGGCACAGCATGGATTCAGGAAAGAACGATCCTGTCTGACAAACTTGCTATTAGCAATAGAATCTTGGTCTGAGCTACTGGATGCCGGGCACTCCGTGAACGTAATTTATATTGATTTCTCAAAAGCATTCGATCGTGTGAATCACGAAATACTTTCGTCGAAACTACTCACCTACGGAGTACAGGCTAAACTCCATGCATGGGTTAAAGAATGGTTGATATCTCGTGAGATGTACGTGAGAGTCAAAAACGAACTATCCGAGTCGATTAAAGTTGCCTGTGGTGTCCCACAAGGATCAGTCCTCGGACCGCTTTTGTTTTTAATATATATAAACGACTTGCCTACTGTATTATAGTTGTCCGTGCTTATTTTTGCTGATGACGCAAAGCTTTGGCGCAAGATAGACTCCACAGAAGACACGCAGAACCTGCAACGGGATCTCGATATGATTCACACTTGGTCCATAGACAACGAAATGCCCCTGAATGCTTCGAAATGCAGCCTATTGTCTCTCAACAGCTAGTCGAGCAAAGGATATTATCTTGGTCGCACTGTTATTAAACCCGCCTCCTCCGAAAAAGATTTAGGTGTGATTATCCAATCAGACTTAGGAAACTCAATACAATGTTGACTGGCTGCCTGCAAAGCTGAAAACAACTTGAGTCTCCTTAAAAGAGTCCTAGGTTCGTTTGACCCCAATATTGCCTGCAAATTGATTTTAACGTACATCCGTCCTCATGTTGAATATGCTATACCGGCATGGGATCCTTGGTTGAAAAATGATATTCTGCTATTAGAAACTCCACAGCGCAGAGCGACAAAACTCGTCCTGGGACTATCAAATTATCCATACGAAACGCGACTTAAATTATTGAATTATTTGAACACAGACGAAAACGAGGAGCACTTATAGTCATTTGCATGCTTTTCCGTCATTCACACCACACGACCGGTTTCGTGCTGTTTGCACTTATATTCATTTGGACAGTGCTTAATCAAACAAATCATCCTTGCGGTCATTTGTTTCATCTTTCCCATAACACACATCTACGAGGTCACCAATTAAAACTTTACCAACAGCATAGCAGGTTTAACTGTCGCAAATATGCATTTTCCGTTCGCAATGTGCAACTGTGGAATAGTTTACCTACTCATGTGGTACAATCTGAAACTGTTGAAGTTTTCAAAAAATCACTAGATATCCACATGGAAAAGTATGTTTTTTATGTTTGACAATAATCTAACAATATTTTGATATTTTTTGCCATCCGACCCGATGTACATTTTTGTGGGTCTTGTAAAGCATAGCTTTTTACCTGCATATAATCTATGAATAAATCTATGAATATGAATAAATCTATGATAGTTTTTTCCACGTGGAATAAATACAACACCTGAAACAACTGTGCGAACGCTTACGTCATTACATAGTTGTCATCAATTCCTCCAAGACGCACCTCCGACAGAATTCCATCGATTTTCTCAGCAATCTCGTCAACTCGGAGGATATTAAACCACTTAACAATAAATTTGACGCCATTAAAAGCTATCCATTGCCTGAATCTCTCATCAAGCTGCGAAGTTTGATGCCATGCTCAACGACTATCGTCAATTCATCTTAAATTGTTCAGAGCTATGTCGACCACTGACGGATCTACTGAAGCTGGAAAAAATGCTGCTCCGAATTGACGGGCATGTGATGCTACGCAAATGTGCTAATCTGGAGCAACATTCATGGAGCTTAATCGGGATCGGTCAAACGGTGGACGGTAGCTCAGGCCGTAAGGCGTGATCTACAATGGTGAATGTCCTGGGATGGAATTAGACCCGTGACAGGATATGCACTGCTGATGAGCTCGAATAAAACCGAAACTTGAGTCCAGTTCTTCCTATGTGGACCGTTGTGATAAACTTTGTGAATATTTCGAAGGAGTTGGTACTGATGAGTAGTCGCAAAACATCACAAAAACACCAGTGCCACCAACGCATGGTTGAAAGAATGGAATATTATCCAAAATTACTGTACAGGATTGTGAATGAAAGAGCCAAGTGGAACCAGGGTTTTTCCGTTAATGACAAATCAATGAATGACTGCTCTAGTTCAAGAGTCATTAGATGCTCTTGCTAGATTTACCATCAAGTGTTCTACACGAAACAAAAATTATTGCATCTTGGTTTATCAAACTCATAGAACATAAATCTGATTCAGTCGTTATTGAATCCCACCTACTATATACGAAGAAATAAACGGGTGGGCACAACATTACCGCAGTTATTCTTCGTGCATGTTATGGACATCTTTCATACTGTCCAGCTGAGGTTTTCATCAGAAATCTTTGATACGGTTGCGTACCGTCAGCATGGAAAGCTGGTGCGATAAGAACAATTAACAAAAGTGGCTGCTTTTCGAACGTAACAAATTACGAACCTGTCACGCTACTCACTTGTATCTGGGAAATTATCTGGGCTCATCATAACTAAATATCTTTTATCAGCAGCCCAATATAGGTTTAACAATAACAGATCTAGTCTGTCAAAGTTACTGATTAATCAAGATGATTGGACAGCGTCTATTTGCCTAGGAACATCAGTTCCTGTCTTCAATATTGATTTATCCAAGGCATTTGCTAAGGTCAACGAACGCCTGCTTTTGTCATTCCCAGTGGAATATGAAATAACCCGAAAATTTTCATCTTGAATAACGGATCAATTGACCGATCGGCATGTGCGAGTCCGTATTGACGGCTTTCTATATAAAGATCAATGTCAGAAGTAGCGTCCATCAAGGTTCACTAATAGGGCCTACTCATTTTATAGAGGGTCAGGGCGGTTTTGCGGATAAGCCCACAATTTCAAATATGCTCCAATGGCACGCAACTAATATAGCCTCTGACAACTAAACCCAGCTTTTGGCCTGCACGTTGTTCCTGTGTGACCCGGTGGAACTGCTTCTACTAACAGTAGAAAGGGTGAAAGCAGCTGACTGTCGCCTCAAAACCAGCATGCTTCGGGCAGGTGGAACTAGTAAGTCCATGTAGGTGGTCCACCTAGAGGACGTAAAACCCTTATCTCAAACCTCCACTGCCTTGTGGCTACATTCAATCATGAAAAATATTTCAGAAGTCAACCTCGAGTAAAAATCTGTATCCGGATTCCCGTTAGACAGTCCCAAGTTTTATTCAACTTCGCCCTGCCAACTCCTGCGACGGCATCGTTGTCCAAACGTATCAGCCTAGCTGTTCCTCTGGTTCCAATGGTGCCGTGTAGAGGGAGCACGTGGTGCATGGGAAACAGCTAGTTCTCCACATTTAACTGCTTCGGCGTACATCACAACGCAATAATAAAGGAGACACTCCATTTCGCTTCTACGGATAATAACGTGGGAAGCAGCAGATACCGGTTAAAAGCTATGGCTTGACTGGCGTAGAGCTCAGCGCCAGGGGCTGCTCACGACTGTGTGAGAGAATTTCAGGTCTCATCGAACGGCTAAAGCCCTCCCTGACCTGGGGAGCCCCCATTCAATAAGTTTCCATCTCGACACGGTCTGCTATCCTCATTGGGTGCATAGGCATTAGGAATTAACCGACAATCAGACTGTATCTATTGGCACCAGCGAAACGGATTACCAAAACAAAAAAGGTCAGTTATTAAACTGGGAACCTGGAACGTTTGGTCCATGGTTCCAGGATTTCATGACGGAGTCTCAAATATCAGAGGCGTAAGAAAAGATAGAGATGCTGAATTTCGTCTAGCCTGCCCTGCAAGAGACGCGATTACCAGACACTGGTATTCTAACAGAAAACGATTACCCATTTTTTGAAAGAAAAGGGTTCTGATGAGCCTCGACTGCACGGAGTTGAGTTTGCGTGCTGAACGACCTACTAAATGCAGCAGAACCGAGCAGCAGTCGGAGTGGACAGATTTAGACTTTAAATCTGAAGTGCAACGCTGGTACCATTACGTTGGGCAACTTTTATACACCGACGCTCTCTACGACGCCTGCTGAAAAAGACGCTTTTTATCATAACTTCACAACATTCCTGAAAACCGTACCACAAAAAACGGTGTAGTACTATTGGGTGATTTCAATGCCAGAGTTGATGCAGATTACGAGCCATTGTAAAATTGTCTCGGGAGGTTCGGTGTAGGTAAAACCTTTTAGAAATGTGCACACAGTTCAGTCTTTGTGTCAGTGAAACTTTCTTTTAAACAAAACCACAGCATAAAGTCTCTTGGAAACATCCTCACTCTAAGAATTGTCATCAGCTTGATCTTATTCTTGTTAGGTGAGTTCAACAAGACATCCCAACTCAAATCCGCTTCAGAAAACTGGGAGTCAATAAAGAGCTACATATGCCGAGTCGCACTTTCCACCCTCAGTCCGAAAAAGGCTCGAACGAGCGATTGGTTCGAAGTAAAAGATTTTGAGATGACTGCTGTGTTGGATGAGAAACGGTTAGCATTCTTGATGGCTCAAATGAATGCCAACAGAATAAAACTTACGTCTTCTAAGAGCAGCAAGAAATTAGGTCCAACAGACTGCAAGACGATGTGCAAAAGACTAGTGGACTGAAGGATTCAAGGATTCAAGGATTTATGGTTAAAAAAGTTAATACTTTACAACACGACAGGACTACGGTATGAATAAAACATGAAAATTACAATAGTATAATAGCAATAGAGAATATCATGTGTAAGGCTCACGAATGATGTTTGTTTGCAAGTGCAAGTCCAATTTCGCTTTAAAAATCGCCAAGCAAGCAGAGTCCTCCACATGTTGGGGTAGGGAATTCTAAAGAAATATAGCTCCTACGGCGAAAAAATGTCGCCGACAATCAACACGGGAACTTGGAACGTAAAGGGATAAGGTATGTCCGCGTGTTACTTTTCCATCACATACATCAAGCAAGTGTTTTAGTGGATGTCCTTCGGTAGACACAATTCTATAGGTCAGAATAATATCGCGTCGTATCCTCCTTTGGGTAAAGTCACATAGACCCAGACGTCGCAGCCTTTCGGTATACGGAACATTGCGAAGACCCATCACTAACTTTGTTGCTCTAAGATAGATTTTATCGAAAAGAGCAATATCTTTTCGCAGCCAAGGAGCCCAGACCTCGACCGCATACTCCATCGTAGGTCGAAGGTAGACATTCATTATCCTTGGTAACGTTACCAAAGAGAATCTTCCAAATATACTTCGAACGATACCTAGCTATCTGTTGGCACGTCGATATATATTCTGGCAGTGCATTGTGCTCTTCAGGTTGCCGCTAATCCACACTCCAAGATTATTTTCTAACGAGCTCCATGCTAGGTTTTCAGTTCCTAATCGATATGTCCAAGGAACATTCTTGCCAAGATGGAGCATCTTACATTTCTGTATGTTGTATGAAGTTAGCCTTAATATCCATGAAGATGTGGATACTGGAAATTTTCACGGTAAGTATGATGGGATCAAGAGAGCCATTGGTCTAAACAAACTTCGAACAACTCCCAATAATTCTGTATCTGATAACCCGATTGTCGAGAAAACTCAACAGATGGAAAGTTGTGTAGAGCAATTATACTGATCTAGAGACAGTAGGTTTTTACCGCATGTACTTGAAAATGCCGATTTTGTGACGACCATTGATTATCTAGATTCCCTCCTACTCTTGATGAGCTCAATAGGGTGATCGACCGCTTAGCGAATGGTGACGACGGAATTCCAACTGAGCTCATCAAATGCTATGGAGCAGCGTTATTACAACCTCTTTACCATTTGCTTCTTCAGTGCTGACAGGAGGAGTGTGTCCCACAAGAGATGCGAGACACAAAGATCATCACGCTATTTAAGAATAAGGGTGGCAAAGGCGACTGGAACAATTACAGAGGAATCTCACTTCTGAATGTTGTAGGCAAATTGTTTGCTGAAGTCTTACGGATCCGGCTACAAGTTTTAGCTGATAGAATTTACCCCGAATCTCAATGTGGCTTCCTCAAGGGAAGATCAACCGTGGATTTGATCTACTCCCTGAGAAAACTTCAAGAAAAGTGTCGTGAACTGCGTATGCCATTATACGTCATTTTTATTGATTTAACGAAGGCATTCGACAACGTCAGCAGGGAGGGTCTTTTCAAAATTGTTGACTTTATAGGCTGCCCCCAAGAAAGCTCAAACTCGTTATTTCGTTCCACTCAAGCCTAAAGGGCTCAGTTCATTTTAACGGTTTCAGCTCAGAAGCTTTTGAAATTTACCGATGCGTCAAACAAAGGTGTGTTCTTGCTCCCACGCTGTTCGGCATTTTCTTTGTTTTGCTTCTGAAGCACGCTTTTAGGACGAGGACATAAGGCATTTACCTACGCACGCGAAGAGATGGTAAGTTTTTCAACCTAAACTAGTTGAGAGCATAAGCCAAGCCACGGGATGTGCTAATCCGTGACCTGCTGTTTCCCGATGACGCAGCCTTATTACTCACTTCCAAGAGCACCTCCAATCGCTAATGGATTGTTTTTCGTCGGTATGCTAAGACTTTGGGCTAAAAATCAGCTTGAGCAAGATCAAAGTGCTTGGTCAAGGGACAGTATCACCTCCCATCATCACTGTTGGAAACTGCCAGCTTTAACCAGCACTTCATTTCACATATCTTAGTTCAACCATTGCGGATAACCTCTCGCAAGACACGGAGATTGATATACGGATTAGCAGAGCAGCTGTCATTTTGTCCCGATTGAACTCTTGTGTTGGGGTAACCGCAAGTTGACTGTAAAGACAAACATGATGGTACTCAGCGCGTGTGTACTAAATGCTTTACTGTACGGCAGTGAAACCTGTACCACCCACCCAAGACACGAATGAAAGTTGAATGCTTTCCATCTACGAAGCATCCGCCGTATCTGGAACATATCGTGGGTGGACAGAGTGACTAATGATGAAGTGCTTTAAACAGCTGGTCTACAGTGCATGTTCACCCTATTAATACAGCGCCGCCTGCGGTGGCTTGGTCATGTCTACAGAATGGAAAATGGTGGTATTTCGAAAGATCAACTCTATGATTAATTGTAATTAGGAAGTCGACCATTGGGAAGACCACACTTGCGGTACAAACACGTTTGCCAAAAAGATATGAAAACACTTGGCATTGACCCGGTGACTGGGGAAGAACTTGCTCTTGACCGCTCCCATTGGAGGCATTTTGAAGTCGTCGTCTCTAAGCTGGGGAGGAGCAGATACAGCTCTTGGCTGCTGAACGTAGACCACATCACCTGCGTGCAACTGATGCCCTACAACCGAGTTCTGGCTATCGTTGCCAGCGCTGCAGGAGAGATTGTTTTCCCGAATCAGACTGCTTAGTCATTCAAAAAACTGTAGAACATGAAAATTCATGCAATTGTGATGTACATCCATGGTCGACATCGACCAAACCACGTCAACAACAACAAGACATTGCAATGCATTATGGTTTTTTGCTGATAACATGAAAATATGGAAGCAAATCCCATCCATTTAAGATTTTTCTGATGCTGCAAGAGGAATTCGATGCCCTGGGCTCCATAAAATCAGATGCATTTCAACATACCTAAACACGAAATTTTAAAACTTGACCGGCTCTACGAGCATATTTATATCACCTTAGCTGTGAAAACTTAACTTGGACCAACATCAAAATATATCTTGGTATCTACATCGCTAACAAAATTAAACTGAATAGTTTTTGCCATAATGTCTTCAACATAGAAATGGCTAAGAAGAATATTTGGGCAGTCCTGTCCTAAATCGCTCCCAAGCATCATAAATACTTATACCCATCCAACGATAGAGTACATGATCTTGGTTTGAGAACTGTGACTGCGTTAAGAAATTGAATTGGTGGATAAAACTTTAAACCAAACGGCGAAGCTAGTTAATGTTATGCAACACATCCCATATTAATAGCGAATGGCCATGCAGGGATTTATCGATTTTACACAAAGGAGAAGAAGAAGCAACAATATCCTAACATATAGAATACTGCGGATGGAAAATCACTCTCCCTGCGATAGATAGATTATCCACATAAATTAATAAGCTGACAATTTCGCTCAATGTTCCATGATCCCCACTGTATAATCATGTTTTTGAATATATTAGACAAAGAAATTTACAAAACACACCCCTAACCGCCACTGATTTAATCCCATTATTTTACTGTAAACATTCTATAAAATTGATCATGTATTACATGCCTCGGTCCATCAAGAGTAAAAGGATAGGAGGATGAGGAGGGGGAGTAAGTTCTGATGATTAGGAGAGTGATGAGTGAGGAGGAGGAGGAGGAGGAGGATGAGGAGGGAGGAGGAGGAGGAGGAGAGTATTAATAATGAAGAAGAATAGGCTGTAGTAGGAGGAGGATGGCTGAGGTAGTATGAGGATGTATTAAGAGTAGTATGTATTATTATTATAATATTATATAAGAATAATAAAATAATAATTATTATTATTATTATTATTATTATGATTATTAGTATATTATTTTCGTATAATATTATTATTAATATTATTATTAATATTATTTTTATTATTATTATTATTATTATTATTATTATTATTGTTATTATTATTATTATTATTATTATTATTATTATTATTAGTAGTAGTAGTAGTAACTTTGACCAAGTCTCAGCCACCGAAGCCACGGCTCTGCAAGATAGTTGTCATCACTATTCGCTGCGTCAACTCGTCTATCACTTGCTATAATTTAATATGTGCAAAACGTCAGTATAATGCGAAAGCAAACATAATTAAATGAATAGAAGATGAAAGCAATTGGGGCGTTCGATAATCAAACTATAGTACCCCATTTCGGAATTCGCAGACGCAATAAAATAGTTGAAAAAATGAAATTAAGCATGGGCTATTCATTCGGCTGCCATAAAAGAATCGACTTGGACACACTATTGAATGTTTGAATGAAGTCACAAATATCTCATGGGAGGATATGCAATATCATCAAATTCAGCCAGTAGTGAGCATGCAAAGACATCTCAAACTGCTTTATCCAACTAGTCGATTACTTCGGGTTACCAATGATACCCATAGAATCAAGTTCTATTTGAAAAACGACGAATCTCAGACAATTAGGCCAATTTAATCACGACCGAGTTAAAAGACATACAAAAATTTAACATGGTATGATGTTTGGTGAGTCATGCTAAACTCTGCAAAGGGACTGCCATTTATTCTCAACATTGAAATCATCAGACTCACCCATGATAACGAACGTCCATCAGTCTCTCTATGCCATAGGAGACAGTTTTTCGTATGCTTTATTAACCTCAGCAACCCAATTTTTCAGGGACTGAAATATACATTCACATGTTCACTTTGTTGTTGTCATATAAATACCAACCATGTCCACGGGCAGTATACATTGAACCTTGTACTTTCCGATCAAGTTTCCGTTCTGGCCTTGTTCTGTTTGGCTGAATGCTGGGTTAAGAAAAACGCATTTTGATTTATGGAAGGCAACGTCTGTGTCGCTACATCATCCGCCTTCATCACAACACTATGACAAGAACGGTCAGCTCACGGCCTGCAGACATGGTTCTGTTTAACCTATCGAAACTGATTCTACTGACAGAGGAATGGGCGAAAACGGTACACTAAGAACACAAACTCGGTGTAGTCCATAAAGGCGATCTATATAAGGGAAAGTAAGCCAAAATCCCAAACCTCATATACATTCAATCATGGAAATAAATTTGAGATTAAACCTTGAGTAAAAATATGTAACATGATTTAATCAATCTGCAGTAGTATTTCAATACCGTCCTACCATCTTCTGCTACAGCATCGTTGTCAAAATGTTTCAGCTTAGCCGTTTCTTTGGTTTCAGTGGCGGCTTTCAGAAGGTGCACTTGATGCACACATTTTCCTTTCTGTAAACAATAACAGATAAAGCAGCATATGTCAGTTAAAACCTGTGACTTGACTGGCTTTGAGCTTTGCACTTGGAGCTGTTTCCTACGCTGGAGATGAACTTCATGCGTGATTAGTGGGCTACTGCCTAGTACAAGCGGTGCAACCACAGCCAAAATATTGCTGTCGAGTCACAGTATGCTTTCATAATTTGTTGCATGCATGTTGTTAAGGGCGAACCGCAAAACAGACTGCACCAGCGAAACAAACTGCTAACACACAGATCAGTTTTAAAACTGGTAACATCGATATATACTGCCTGGATTTCGTCAAGATGTCCTAAACATCTGAAATATACAATAAATAATTTTTTATTAGAAATGAGCTAAAATGTCTGTAGGTCTTCATTGCCGCCATACAAAAGACGCTGGTACCAGACACAGATAAGTCGACAGAAAGTGATTCAACATTTTTAAACAGCAATGGGTTGTTATTAGCTTCGACTACAAACCGTTGGTTTTGCGTGAATAACAGAAAAAGTAAGCACCAGAGGAAGAATATGGGTTTGAACAATCAATGTGATGTACAGTAAGAGTACCATCAAGTTAGTCAACATTTGGACAGTGACATTCTCCGCAATGTTTGCTGAATCAGACGCTTCCAATCATGGTCTCACAATAGTCACCAAATGGTTGTACATGAAAAACTGTGTTGTGTTATTTGGTAATTTTAATGTCGAATTTGACGCAGATAACGAATATTGGCCAAAATGTCTAGGAAAGTTAGGAGAAGAACAACCAAGGAAAATGAACAACGCCAATTTGAACTATGTTACACAGTTTTTTTTTGTGTACCAACAAACTCTTTTGATGAAAACCATGTCATAAAGTCTCTTACATACATACTCCATCCAATAATTGGTATCACCTTCGTCATATCTTTGCTAAGAACAATAATACGAAAAACGAACTTCACACTTAGCATTCGTGAGTTTGAGCAAATCTGACGCTCAGGAGAGCGTCCACCACTTTAAACATCTTAAAAAACTTCTCCTGGAATAAGAGTAATCTGGAATGCAACAGGGGCTAAAGTTGCCCTCGGGAATAAAATTGGATTTTATTCTTGTTCAGAGGTTAGTTATGCAAAAACGATCGAGAACTATATATTCACTTTCATGCTTTTCCGTCGCACACCCCCCACCACCGTTGTTGTGCTGTTTGCACGCATCCGGTAGGGACAGTAAGATCAGGAAGAACTATGTTCTTCTTTCATGACGATTTGTTATTCCTGGTAATTTTAGTGTTTCTTGACTACTAGAATTTGTGTCAGTCACTAAGTAAGTGTTTTCTGCCTAGCATTTTGTATTATTTGATTGGCCTTGTCAAGGCCGATTGCCAAACTTTCTTTTGAATTAACAAGTTTTTGAGGAGCTGAATCCTTCGTCAGAAACTGGAAGGCATTTGTAAGTAGTTAGCATCAATTCGAAATTTAAGCTTAAGCCTGTATTTGAATACGTAAAAAGAATTCCGCATAAATTCCGCATGAAAGGATTAACTTAAAATGTACATATAAAATAGATAAATGTGATATAATCATTTTGATAAACATATAAAGAACCATCGATATTAAGGCATTCATTAGGGCAATAAGATCGAGCTTTTGAAGATACTTGACTCTTTGAGGACTTTATAATTCAGCGGATGAGAAGTATCATTGAGCATAATATTAATTAGTTGATATTGATAAGGCATGAGGGAGGAAGAAACAGGGAGATAGACCCGCCCCTTGGAGTATTCCATCCAGTACGACCGTTCAAATATTTTTCGTGCGAGCACACTATCTTAGCCATATTGTTTTCTTATCATCGTCTAATCATCATCATCATCACAGACAGCATTACACCGGTAGCGCGTACCGAATGCTTAACTGCCACACAACCATGAAAAAGTAAAATCCTAAAAGATGGGGAAGGGTGGGACTTAAACATCTAAGGATTCTATAGAAGAGTTAGCACAAACAAAGGGGGTAGATGTGCCTACACCTCGAATGGAACATGCATTCAAACAAGTTTTGTGAACGAGTAGAGCGACATCAGCATGGCAGCTTCCTTGCGGCTTTCACTGTCATGCATCGTAACAAGCTTTTCTCGTCACTCCGCTAGACAACATACAAGGTTAAGCAAACACTCCAAAAAGATGCTTAGTGCCAGACCGCCATTGAACACGGATTCTGGGCATATCGTGAAGCCTAACTAGCCATTGCGATAACTGATCGCGGGGACACCAGTCTGGAAGACGCGCTGTGCCGACTTTGGAAAGGTTACCAGTAAGGGTTTTTAACTGCCTATGTCATGCGACGATTTGTCTACCCTGAGATTTACGCCAATCAGGATGTGGCGTCACAAAAAGAATCTGTTTTGGAAGTCAGTGGTCCATCATCCGTAAAGCGTAACGTATGCAAGTTGATTTGCTTCTCTATATCAACATTACTACCGAACAGCCTATTTCGGAGAGTATCGGTGCGTATGCGATTGTAACAGCTAACTCCTAGAATGTTGCGGAGACATCGGTTGTCAAATACTTGGAGACGCTGGATGTGTTTTTTACGTAGGGTCCAGGTTTCGCACCCATACAGTAACACACTAGTAGTGTCTCACTAATCCATAAAATCATTCATGTATTTGACAGAGAACTCCGGTTAACCTAATAACTGTAGCACTTTACTGATTATCATGATTCCACTGCAGTGATTCTGTTCTACCAGCCTGTACGCTCCATTCAATGTTGTCGAACGTAACACTTTTTCATCTATTGCAGTTGGTTTTGTATAAGCAACAGATATTTTAACACAAATTCAACGAACCCATGATAATGGAAAAAAAGCTCATGTGCATGCAATTCCATCGCACAAACCCCACGACCGGTTTCGTGCTATTTTCACTTTTCAGGTAGGGACAGTAGGATAACGTTCCGCGTGCGCTTGTTTGATGGAAATACATGCAAATAAGCTTTTTCTTCATGGTCATAGGTTAAAACCCTGTTTAAATGTGTGATTCAACTGGTTGGTCGTTTCAACCATATCCAACAGTGGTATACTAGCGCAACTTGTTTACAAATCCTCCACTGTTTCAAGCGCATGTGGATCCTGATCTTACTGTCCCTACCTGATGAGTGCAAACAGCACGAAACCGGTCGTGCGGGGTGTGTGACGGAAAAGCATGCAAATGAATATTTTGTTTCACGGTTATGGGTTTAACCCCATTATACATGTGTTTGGACACGTGATTGAACTGGTTGGTAGTATCAACCAGAGACATCAGAGAAGTCGGTTGAAGATAGCACTAGTTATATATATATATATATATATATATATATATATATATATATATATATATATATATATACACTCAAATCTCAGTACTATGTAATTCGTTGGAACCGAGCAAGTGTGGCATAGTAGCGAGAGTGGCATAGTAACGAGGTTTTGTAAAAACGGCTTTATTTTCTCAAGTCCATCATTTATTTGCTCAATCGATCAATCCAAAGCTCTTGGAAATCGTTGACTGACGCATCTTCTTTCGTCGGAACTCGTTCATCTCGTTGTCCAGCCGATCACACGCTTGCATCAGTCTTGTCCAGGTTGAAGTCTTCATCTGCAAAGAACTGCCTGATTAAGGGCCGGAGAACCTGCTGCTGCCAATCAATAAGGGATTGGGAATCCACCGCTCCAGCTTCGCCTTGCACTGTCTTGAACGAGTCGTGAGGCTGCGTCAGCTTCATGCGCTTCGACGGAACTCCTGCTTTGATTGCAGCTCCAATTGCATCCTTCTTGCTGAGAATGCCGTTCACGGTGGTTCTCTTAACTTCGACGCCCCATTTCTTGCTAATCTCCCTCGCCAACTTGGACTGATTCGGCTCCTTCTTCGCAGCATCGATGATCTCGAACTTCTCCTTCAGCGTAAAGTCGGTTCGCTTACGTTTCTGAGCTGACATTATGGGTTGAATAGTTTGAAAAATAACGATGTCACTGTTGTGAGTGTCTGTTTGTGAGCGCGCTTTCGTGGGTCTATCTATCGATACTTAAAGCAAGAGTAGGAAAGAGGCTCGTCGTTGTGCGTGAGATGATTGGCTTGTTGTAGCTGGCGTCAGGGAGAAACATCGCGTGTTTGACGATGAATCAGGCTGACTATATGCCTAAAATGCGCAAAAATGCACTTTTAAATAGTCACAGAATAGTGGCATAGTAGCGAGAGTAGGAGTCACTCACTCACTCAGCCCTCTCCGTGCCGGGTGGCACATGAGGCGAAGACAACTTCACGCCACTGATCTGTTGTCTTCGTTTCCGTAGCAATGTAGGTTTTACGGGATAGGGTTGTTAGCCCTAAGCCCAACCCTCCTCCTTTCTCAGACGGGCTTGGGACCGTCCTTGGCGGAGTTGAGAGTAGGGAGTGGCATAGTAAATTTATTTTGTATTGAATTTTGTCGGGACCGAGCAAAGTGGCATAGTAGCGAGAGTGGCATAGTAACGAGGTGGCATAGTATCGAGATTTCAGTATATATATATATATATATATATATATATATATATATATCTATATAATATATATATATATATATATAAACTGTGAAGCCAGCGCATTTCGATTATGTAACAAGGCAGCTCGTTGAATTAAGCGTGACTTTCCTCAGGCCATATACTTTCTAAAGCTTGTCTTTGCTCTTTTCCAAACTTGTTGACTTCTATGCTAAATATTTGCATACAGATTACATGCTCCGATTTCTTGAAATACACATCTGATTTTCATTTATACTATATCATTCTCGTTCAAAAAAATAAAGGCATGTGGTACCTGAATCTGGAATAGGGTCAATATACGATTGACCAACCGATCAATAAAACCCAACACGTGACCTCTTACAGCTTTTCAATGACAAGGTCAAAAAAGGATAAATATCATAAAGTTGAGAACTCAGCGAATGCATTCCAGGACACAGGAAATGGTGTTGGAAATGTTCCTGAAGAGATGCGGTATGGAGGACCATCTTGTTGCTGTGATGAACCAGTCGCATCAAAACAGCATGTTTATGTGTTACATGACCCATCTTGTGAAGGTACTTGTCTCCCTGGATCATTAGAATGTCTAATTGTAAATGATTGCATGTGGGCAGAACGCGTGATGGCGCCCAAAGAAGAGAAAGTCTGTTGCAGTAGGCCAGGTGTGAAAAATCGCAAAACCTCAAATGTAACGACGTCAGGAACATATAACGAGATAAATTGTCTTTGTGGGCAACCGATGGTTGGGCAACAGGTATATGAGAAAAATATCAGTTGGGAGCGAAAGCTGGATGAGCTGAGAGCATTCAGAGACAAATCACCCGATGAAGGATTCTGGAGAATAGATCGATGGAGAGGGGAGTTGTGAATAATGGTCAAACCATTCTCGGATCAATCATACATATTCGTTTCATTGTCTCATTATCTTTATAAAACTAAATTGTTTGCCAATATAACATTTTGTTTTCCGTACTTGCTGACTTAAGTTTAAAATTGAAATAACATGTTGTGGCTATCTTCATCATCATCACAGACAGCATTAGACCGGTAGCATGTACCGAATGCTTAACTGTCACACAACCATTAAAAATTAAAACTCTAAATGATGGGGAAGGATGGGAATTAAATAGCTACGGATTCCATAGAACAGTAAGCACAAACGAACTGGGAAGATTTGCCCACACATCGAATGTAACACTCATTCAAACAAGTTTTGTGAACGAGTAGAGAAACATGAGTATGGCAGCTTCCTTGCGGCTTTCACTGTCATGCATCATAAAAAGCTTTTCTCGTCACTCCGATTGACAACATACAAGGTTAAGTAAACACTCCAATAGGATGCTTAGTGCCAGACCGCCATTGAACACTGTTTCGGGACATATCCTAAAACCTAACTAGTCCTTGCGATATCTGATCGCGGGGATACCAATTTGCGCCGACTTTGGAAATGTTGCTAGTAAGGGTTTTTATCTAACTATGTCATATGACGATTTGGCCACCACGAGATTTACGTCAATCAGAATGTGGTGTCAAAAAAAGAATCCGTTTCGGAAGTTGGTGGTCCGGCATCGGTAAATCGTGACCTAGCCAGCTTAAACTATAAAGGTTGAACTGCTTCTCTATACCAATGTTACTACGGGACAATGTATTTCGGAGAGCATCAGTATGAAACAACCGAGTCTGAGTTGCTTAGATTGTATTGGAAAATGAAGATCAAAATGTTGGTATTTAATTAGTTTGCAAGTTTTATTGTTGAAACAATCGTGGCTTTTACGTAGTGGACGCCTTTGTATCAGTAGTCAAATAATCTTATATTATTGCTAATACGATTGAAGAACCCATGCGTCACTTGATGATATATTTGAAAATAAAATTCACATTATAAAAGACGTGAAAATCAGATTTCAAGATTAGCATTTAAAGCAAGTGCACAAGATATAAAATTTATGATTAGCCTGTTACTTTGAAGTTCGCTTCACAATACTTAAATTCTAATCATATTCATATATCGGGATGTCAATTCCCATTTTGGAAACGGCAATTGCACGTATAAGCGTGATGTGACTTAAGGTAGTGTTGGATTTATGAAGGATATTGTAAAACCGCCGACAAAATTGTGTGATGCCGATGGATTATAGTAATTGGAGACGCGTTTCCTCCGCCGACAACAATCGCGAACCCGTGATAATTCAAGGTTCGGAAGAATTGCATTAGAAATGTTTTAGTGGCAACATCCTCGGAAGATTACGAAGATGGACAACGTCGGTCGCTAGCGGTAAATATGTAATCCGTCAAACTAGCCCTGCGCATGGCGGAGGCTTGAGGTCAAGTGGGTGAGATGAAATTGATTGACAAAACAGTTCGAAGTGACAACCGGGAAAGACGGAATTCATGACAGTGTTATAGTTTCTGGATTCGCCCCTTATATTAGATGGTCGTGTTTCGTTCTTTGTCTTGTTTTTAATAAACGCGTTTCATCAATCGGGTTTCTCTTCTGTTGTGGTGAAGGCTATTAGCGTTGGGATGGTCTACCTCAGGGAGGAATCGGGAAGCAATCTTTGTGGTTGTGAAATGCGGGGGGTAATGTTGTTATTGTTGAACGGATGACCCTGAACTATTCTGATAAGTGGTCAGTTTTTTACCAGCTGCCACACGTTAACCTGACATAATCAATTCCGGTTTCTATCTACGCCGCCGCTAAATTTTTGTGTTCTGGCAAACGACAGATCCGATCCAACCGAGTTCAAAATTTCTATCAAACAGATTTGTTAACATCATTTTATTGAATCCAATTGCATTAAAACACAATTGGCAGCAGTAAAAAACAATGATGGTAAATGATTAGACGGAAATTGGTTGATTCGTGGAAGCACATCGTCAAAATGGGTGTCACCTTCGAGCTTGCAAATGCTCATAAAGAATTATAGTTTTATTCAAGCAGCTCGCTTCCGGGCTCGTTCTGAAAATAGACAGCTGCCACGAACCAACATGCTCTATTGGGGATGTGAGGACCACAATACATTGCTCCATTTTTATTGTCGGCGACTTGAGAAACTGTTTGTCGTTAGTGCTGACCTGAATTATTGATCCGTAATTCGAACTTGGCCGTTCGACGTGTGCCCTCCATATTTATTCTTTGTGTACCATCGTTATAATTGTCTATTTTTGGTATAATGTGGATCGTGTGTTGCTAGTGACATCAATCGTTTACCTTATATGGAAAGCAAATTATACGAAACCCACGGAATCGAGAACCTAAGTTTGTCGGATGATAGTTCACGGAATCATGAATATGCCGGTAATTGTCTTCTGCTGACAAATTCTATTCCGTTGATGGGGTGATTCAAATTGGTGCCTCACAGTTGAGTGTTCGTGTGTTAATTCTGTAGCAGCGCCCTTTTTCAGGATTATCTCCCTTACGTTTCACGGCCAATTTGCTTATATATTACGACACTACGTTTCGTTAATACGTTTATAGGCAATGTTCTTACTCTAATGTCATTATTAACTACCCTCCGACGCTGTAAGGCATTTTCTTGACGTTGTTGCCGAAATATATTTTGGGCCTATGAATGCGATGTGATAGCAAATGTTTGAACTTGAACCCTTTTGCATGACAAACTAACGTACGGGTTAAACAAATTCGTGACCTGCAATTTGCCGATAATGTAGTCCTTATTGCTCACTCCAGATGGTTTTCGTTGGCACGCTGGGCTGACAATCAGCACAAACAACACCAATTGCCTAGGTAAAGGGACTGTTCCGCCTATCAGCATTCTTTCTAAACAGTGTCAGTTTGAACCAGTACATCATTTCATATTTTGTAACATCCGGAATAAATTAGAGAATTAGTTGAGCAGCTGCCATTTTAACTCTCGTGTCTGGAGCAACCGCAATTTAACGGTGAAAACAAAGATGATAGTATTGAGCGTGCGCGGAATAAACGCTTTACTGTATGTCATTGAAGCATTGACCGTTCACGCGAGTTATGAACGGAAGCTGAATGCTTTCCGATTGAGGAGCATTCGTCACATTTTGAACGTGTACACAATGAAAATTGACCAAAAGATCAGCTCTATGGAAAGTTGACAACAGGAAGTCGACCACTTGGCAGACCGCTCTTGCAGTCCAAAGGCGTTTGCAAAACATATGAAGGCTGTTGAAATGGACCTTACGATTTGGAAAAATTGTTCTTCACCATTGTAAAGCGTCTTCCCCAAGCGGGTAAAGTACAGATACCGTTTTGAAATGCTAATTGTAGATCGCAGAATTTCCATCAACCCATTTATCTATCCATCTGTCTATCTACCTATCCATCTATCTATCCTGCATCCATCTATCTGTCTGTCTATCAATATATCTATCTTTTTAACTACCCATCTATCTATCTGTATGTATTGAGATATGAATCGATATATATATATATATATATATATATATATATATATATATATATATATATATATATATATATATATATGTATGTATGCATGTGTATGTATGTATGTGTGTAAGTATGTATGTATGAATGTGTGTGTGTATGTAAGTATGTATGTATGTATGTAAGTATGAATGTATGTGTGCATGTATGTGTGTATGCATGTATGAATGTATGTGTGTGTATGTA
>JACCGJ010024200.1:0-25852 GCA_013407085.1 Atriophallophorus winterbourni | reverse complement strand
CCGTCATCAGGTGGAGAAAGTAAAATACAGTTCATTAATCCATGAAACAATGGAAAAGTAGTGAACGAAGTAATACTCGAAAGACTCAACCAATTGCTAGCATCTCAGCCTCATCAGGTAAGGAAAATTGAATAACTCATCTTGATATCACAAACTGGTGTCATGCTGATGAGGCTACCAAATGAGGAGTTTTCACCTATTTTAGATCGTTTTGAAATCTGCCGTGAAGCAGAAGCAAGGTGTTTAAAAAGAGATTTCAAAATAAATCTTCACTTTAAGTGTTGCTGAGTGAATGACAGGTTTTGTTTGTAGGTGAAATGGTAAACTATTAATACTGGAGCCCAATTAACAACAATTTATGTAACTATTTAGAGAACAGATATTATTTATATTAGAAAATAAACAGACTCTAATTTAAGAATTCAGCCATTTAAGATTTTCCTTGGTTTCTAAGTTAGGTCTTCTATAGGGACTCATATTTTAGGTAGTATAATTGCTTGGTTGATGCTGTGTGGTTTTGTTAAAAGGAAGTTACCGTGAAAAACTATTTTTTAAAAGGTATTAAAATGCTTTCCATATTACAAATGAACGCGGTCCGAAATTTTCTTTGTAATGTCAATGGTTACTAAATTTTATTCGTACCGTTGTATACTGATGACTTGTAAAACTTGACAGAAAGCCAACTAGAGCAAGCTTGACGCATATGCGGAAGCTATTCTATTCACTCCAATTGCAGCTCACGATTTATTAAATCAAATACTGTCAAAACATGGCAGTAATCAGTTTAACTGTGAAATGGATGAAAAAGTAATTTACCAAGTTGATCTTCTTTTGGAACGAAAAATTTGTTCAAAGATTTTAATGAAAATTTTGGTCTGAATTGAGCCTAAGTATTGTTCGTTCATAATACGGATTCACAAACTTTAACCTATCAAGATATTTTTTGTATGACGGAGAAGCTTTTAATATTTATGAATTTTATTGTTTTTACGCTATTTAATAAAGATTGAAGTAGATTGTACGATAAAATTAGCAAGAAACCTAAATGAATTGTTGAGATTTTGGTGTGATATGAGATGAACCATAACATTGCGTAAACTCTGACAAATGTTAGAGTTACAGGCATGTGAATTTCATCGACTATACATGCTTCGCTTTTTGACCCTATGTCAATCCACGCTAAAATAATCAGAAACGACTAAACAAACAGAACTCGTCTAATTCTTCATGTACATTTTTATCTGTTTTGTCTGGCTGGCTACAGCGGCGGGTTAGTCAGTTTGCCAGATGTCGTGAATCATGTCATAGTATGTCTTTGCAATTCGGTATAAATCACATACTGTCCCCAGTATCATGTAGTTGTAGTTCCAGTATAACTCATTAACCTTCGAAGATTCATGCAAATCCCGCAGAGCAGCAGTAATATTGCCTGCACACCAGGTATACATTTTTTGCAATTGTGGGACTCTTAAAGAAGCAGTTTCAAATTTTGCACATCATTTGAGCTTGATATTTCAAAAATAATATAGAAGTTGGTTTCGAAGCGCCAGTCAGTTGCCTTCATATTCTTAAATCAGTAAGATTATTTGCATCTGAGTTGTCAAAGCCATGTATAAAGACAATCAGGTAAAGTTGATTGTAGTAGACACATTCCGAACGCGTCCATATTCAGTGTTTAGTGAAAAATCTTCTATATAAAAACTTTAAAGTTTCCAATTTTATTGCATAGTTTAAAGCAAATGTAATATAGAATATCGACCGATTTTTGTAATTAATTTTAAGAATAGAAATCGAAAGGGATTAAGATACAATGGACTCCGAGTTTTCGTTGGGGTATTTATTATATTTTTTTATTTTAGGTTTAAAATTCGAAACAAACCCATGGATGAGTTATCAGTTTTCTTGCAAGTAGGTTAAATTAATATTTTATGCCATAGTTCTTCTTAATATAATCCTTAAAGCTGAGCGGTTAGACCACCGAACTAATTGAAAAAGTCGGGTGTCCTAAATTTATTCCTGCCCAGAAATGTTACCATTTGAAAGAGAAATAATCGTGGCCACGGGTAACTTTTATTTTCAACAAAATTAAACACTCGGTTTGAATCTCAATCTATCGGGAAAAATAGTGCATCTTTTCACCGTGCTTTAAGTAACAATAAAATACATGATTCGCAAGTGTAAATTTGAAAGAATAAACTTCGTTGATTCAATATTTTTTCCTGTCCAACTCAGATGGTTTTCGATGGCGCAACTTTTCCTTTCTAAATTTGCCTCTCTCCATCCTCCCTAATTCGCCCAACGTAGATGAACCTGACCGGGATGAGTTATTACCATCTACGAGGTGTGCTGCGAAATCGAATCAAAACACGTTGTATTCAGTTTGCACAATGCACACGAACTGTGTAGCTATCGGATAAGTTGCATACATTTTGTCAGTGAGCAATTCACGTTAAACATGTTTTCACCCTTGTAAACAATTTGTTGTGCCTTTGAATTTATCTTGGATGTTGTGCATATAATCGAAATTTCACCGATGTAAAAATAAGGCTTTAGACGGGCAAGCCAGATTTATTCTTCTTTTAAATGTGTACTACAAGTAATTATAAAATTATGTAGCTTAAACAGCAACTTCCAGAGTTACTCTTCTATCAGGCGGAAGGATTCTTGAGTTGTGATAACCTGATCATATACTTCTGCTTTTCAGCTCAGATGCTCCGAAGATTACAAACAAGCTATATATAATTGTGCTAACCATAAGAATGAAATTCGCAACGGTCATTTGTAGTGTGCTTCTTTACATTTCTCGGTGCTTGTAGAAATATCTCAGTGCCGTTAGATCCCGGGGTGTGAGGCTCGGAGAACTAAAGCGAGGTAGCGGTCTGCAACCGAAGCCATGTTTTACACCAAAAGGCCTGACACTTGAACGCGATAGTAGAGTCTATGAAGAATGAATGAGGACCGGTTTCAGTATATTCGCGAAAAAATTGGGCTCCTCATGACAAATAATTCGGATATATGCGAGTATTCAAGAATAACCGTTGTCACAACCTCATGTGCATTTGCTTGTACCAGCACATGTACAGCGAGTATACCTTTAATAAAGACTTTGCTAATAATAATGCTATAGAGAAGCATATCAAACCCCCAACGCTATGCTGTTTACATCACGTTTGATTAAACACGTGTTTAGACACCTTCGATTGAACAGGTTGGTCGTACCAGCCTTATCCAACAGTGGCATACAAGCGCTCCTTGTTTACCTTCCCTCCACTGTTTCAAGCGCATGCGGATCCTGATCTTATTGTCCCTACCTGATGAGTGCAAACAGCACGGAACCGGTCGTGGGGTGTGTGTGACGGAAAAGCATGCAAATGAATATTTTGTTTCATGATTATGGGTTTTACCCCATTGAACATGTGTTTGGACACATGTGATTGAACAGGTTGGTAGTACCAGCCTTATCCAACAGTGGCATACAAGCGCTCCTTGTTTACCTCCTGCTATATTTTGACATAAATTCTCCATTATGAAACACATTTCCCTCACTTCTTCCTATTTGATTTTTACTTATAGAACGGCGCATCGAAATTATTTTATGCTTTCATTTTCTATGTCTGGTTGGTTTGGAGATCGATCCATTTCACCAGAGAGACCACGCATCACTTTTTATTCAATAAGAAGCTAGTGAAAACGACTTTGTTTTCTCAAATATTGTGTCCCCGAACTCCGCATTGCATCGCTGTTGAGGAATTTCGCACTGATTGGCGAGACAAAAAGTCTTTCAGACTGACACTCATGCAATTCGAGATACCAGCGGTTTTACATACTCATAAAGTGTAGACTGGAGAGAAAATCATAGTAATGTACCCCGTTCATCATCAGATTTGTTCATATTAAGCAAACTATCAGGCAACCTACTGTGCTATGGGTTAAGTACCTCAGCCCAAGGTTTCGGTCGTGAAGTCGCAAGGTTCCTATCACATGTGAATATTCATTGAATGCATCGAAAGTGAAAGACATCACTGTGAGGTCATCACTATGACTCCAACTGATGCATAAATACCATCGAAATTAAGTGATGGAGTGCCAAAGCTCACCTTTCTTAGTCCCCACTGTAGCAACAGTCGGTGTTGCAACCAATTCACTTGTATCTTTGCTGGCTAATTTGAATTTTGCCTTTTCCGCAGATTCGTTGCCAGCGAACTTATGGGAATTTTGCGTACTTTCGGTATCGGACCAAAGCAAACGCATCTCGTTGTCCCCAATGATATGTTCCAGTCTTTTCAAAATCTCAAAGCTCGGGACGTTTAACGTGTCCACTTCCAATCCGACAAGATGGCCAACCAGAGAACGAAATTCGAGAAGCTAATCAAGCATGAAACAATGAAACAGCAGAACATTTAAATGAAATATTTTCAAACACACGGTGCCATTTCTAACAAGATCAAAATATTTTCACGGTATTTAACTAGTAGTATTCTTGCGGACAAAGCGCGCATGTTCGTTCAAGATTTGTGGAAAGCATTTCATAAAATAATGCAAAATTAAGAATCATTTCACCGAAAATTTCGGTCATAGTTGAGGAAACAATAAGGCTTATAGAGTTAGTGGTCCTAATTTATCTATTCGTTTGAAATACTATTGTGGAATGTGCAACTGATTGGTATATGTTTGGGACTGATCGTGTATTCTCACTGGAAGGAAATGTTTAATGTGCAATCATTTAGAACAACTTTTGTTTAACGCTTCGCGTCTAACACAGAAGTATCATCAGATCAGGAATGATATTCAGGACAAGTAAAATGAGTAACTTGCATTGCAGCTTCTATCTCCGTTCTGGCATTACCGCTAAGCAGCTTATCGTAAGCCTAAAAGGGTGACAAGTAACGTGGGCATGACAACGATTGATGGTTGATTTGCCTAATACTTTCAACTTGATACAATTGAAAAGGGTCAAGGTCGGTTGACACTGTGGCTCACATTTGTAATAGTGCAGAACTACCGCGATAAGGTTGAACAATTAAAAAAACGAATTAAATATTGAGTATAAGTTTAATAATAACTACTTGTGTTCGCATCAGTCCTGCTCTACCAGATTAAATACGAATTTCTTTTTTCATAGGACGAGTTTCAGCCAGATCAAACTGTCATTGAACCAATTAGCTGAAAGTGCATGGCTTCATACGCAATACAAGCGTTTAGGTGGGATTGTAATGCAATACGTTAGAATGCAGTCAGGTAGAATGTCCAGGAATGGTGAAAACTTAAGAACTGACCTCAGTTTCAGAACGCTTCACTTGTTCTAACGTTCGTTGTGTAGAGGATATTTCCTCAAGGAGTTTATTTACAGAATTCTGAGCATTGATTTTGATTTCTTCAATTTCCTCCGTTTGTCTTTTCGACGCTTCATTGAGCTCCTCGATTCGTTTTTTCTGTTGTTTACGATCCGCTTGCAATGTTTCGTTGGTTCGTTTGAGTGATTCCACCTGCTCTTCAAGTTCAATACATTTGGTCTGAAACGAAATATAAGTGTAAACGTTTGATGATGTATTGCTAGAATCATTTGCAACTTTGATGAACATCTGACTGGCTTCGAATTATAGGGCCTAACAATGTTTGAGACCATTAGCGATTCAATTTGATTCTCTCATACGGAGATTGAACGCTGTGGCTAATTATATTAGCGATGAGCTAGCATTCTAACCCACCAATCAAAGCTCGAGGTGATCTGTATTCTCATGGACAATCAAATGACTATACAATCGATTTCATCAAGTTTAGGATGGACGGGGAATGTAATAGAAGCCAAAAAATACAATGCAGAAATTAATCAACGAATTTTCACTGGTTTCAAACACGTTTACAAACTACCTATAATCTTTTAGCTCATAAATTATACGATTCCCGTTAGACAAGTCAAACAACCGAATAGAAATCCGAAATGAGTTGGAATATGTTTGCGATCGATTGAGTAGTCATTTAATTGAAAATCTTGTTTAATGGTAGCGTTCATGTTAATATTTTACGATAAATCAACCTGGTCACTTTGGCATGCACAACAGCCGTGCTCCAGTGACCTTGATAGTATTCACTCGACAGGAATTTGGAATATGCTGAGAAATTAGACCAAATATTCATGTTTTTGCCTACGTAACGTGATACCCTCTGGCTTTGTATAAACGGTGCTTAGTAATACCAATTTGAAGAGCCATGTGACGAATTTCGTTATTACACTTACTTTTCTAAACCTTGTGTCTATTATGGCACAGCCTCTGTTTCACAAGCGAAACATTGCCGCAGGTGGATCTATGCAATAGTACTCAGATTCACTTTCATGACCACGGCAAACATGTTTAAAATTATTTCCACCGGAAGAAATACTCGATTTCTAAATCACTGGGCGATTCCCAATATACACTTGAAAAAAAGAGGTGCACTCACTTTTGCCTGTGTCAAGTCGAGCATGTTTGCTTTCAAACGAGTTGTTTCATTACGTAACCGGGAATTCTCACAATCAGATTTTCTCTCTCGAGCAGCGGATAGTTGTGCCTGTTCCCGCTGTGCGTCAAGTTCGGCTTGCAGCGCGCTCATTCCAACGAGTGTTTCTTCCAACTTGCTGACCTTCGTTTTCCACATGGATAGTTGGATTTCTTTACTTGACAATTGATCACGCAATCGCGACACCGTCCGGCTAAGACCAGCAATTCGATCAGCGTGTGCGTCGACGTTATTGAGAACGGAAAATTCGCCTCGGGCAAACTGTCCGACACGCGCTAGTCAAAATAAAAGTTAGAGATAGTTTCGTTACTTGTCACTCTTTTGAAAATAAGCCAGGGGTGGGTGTTACGGAACACGTACTTAATAAAACATCTTGTAAATCTTCTAATTGCATACGGCTTGTGACAGACGGATCCAGTTTCGCTTTGGAAGCCAGCTCGCACAGATAGATGTAAAACTGCAAATGCAAGTGCGAAATTAGGGAGAGGAGATGACAATATCAAGTTTATATTTTCTGCGAATATTTTTCTTCATATATGTAGTTGTTGACACTTTTCTAAAGCTAAAAATTCAAAAAAATTCTAATAAAGCTTTGTTATACTTCTTAAAAACATGAAGAGACATTATAATTAGCTAAAAAATTTAAGGAATGAGACCATTTTATTCTCAATAATAACTCGAAAAATTGGCCTAAATATTTACAAAAATCGTTTTTTAAGGAATTACCTATAGTATTAAATAACCATTATTATCTTCAACTTTGGGGATGGTGTTCGTCCCACCAATATGTTTTCACAACATTCTAAAGATACCACAACGGTTTGAAGGATTGGCGCTTTCTACGTCACAATAAAAGAATGCGCCACTTTGTAGTCTAAGCAGTTAAACATGGTATGCGTTCGATTCAATCATTGAAGAGAAATCTTAACCATGTTTTTCTTAGCAGAATCTCAGATCACTCTGGGTGGTTATATATCTCAGTTTTAAGAGACAATTCACTCTGCAAATGACAATATAGCATTAAACGCTATAGGTGCTTTAATCCACAATAAACCCCGAAAGTTAGCAAGATTCCGTGTATTTTCAAGTCGAATTTTTAGACTAGTTATTGCGATTCTTCGTGAAGTGTGCCACCTTGCGCTTAAAAGTTACATTCCTTGTTCATTCTAAATGCGTTAATAAAGTTCACTAACGCATTTCATATTTCAATTTCGTTAAAAGGAAAAAATACACAAATAATTATAATGTAAACGAGCTGAACTTTTCCTCAAACAACATCTTTCTGTTCCCAACAAAGTCAATCAAAGTTGGAATAAATTGTCACCTTCTGCTGGTCCATCATTCGATCATGTCGTATTTCTTGCATTGAACTAATTTCATTGTCCAATTGCTTGACTGTATCTGTTAAATGTTGGTTTTCCTTCTGAATGTTGTTCCTTTGAAGTTCAATATCCGAAGTTTTGGCTAGCATTCTGTCCCATTGGGAGTTTACATCGAACAGACGATTTTCCAATTGTTCACATAGCTACGAGGCAAATCGAATAATCAGCAAAATACGATGCGATTCAGGCAAGGCAACAAGTAGAGAATCGTACGTTTGATATACATATTTACACCCACATCACTACTTCAAATCGTGCGTTTCAAATAAATTAGTTAATTTATTTGTTTCGCAACACAACGGATTTAACAGAAGTGGGTTCGAAAAAAGATTGACTGAGGTTCAGATTGAGACACAGCAACCTGACTCGCTATTTTAGTAGCATTAGGTAACGCCTGCTCTGAAAGACTACGGCATGGCAAGCAATGATTGTATTTTCAAATCAACTTTTACTACTCATGTATTCTACACCAATACTTAATTTCACGTGAGCATGGTCCGAATAGTATTAGTGGAATAGCTAAACTAGATTGGATAGTAAACGACAAGCAATAGTCTGAAGTTCCATCGTCAGTAAATCAGATTGCCCAATCCGAATGCGCAGGAAGTTTTGCTCGAAGAAAATTGGATCATTTTTCAGGTCTGTTTTTTGGGTTTCGTTACGGATAATCTTATTTTTTTAAATTAATATATAAATTTCTTTGATACTCAAAACCTCTACGTAGATCATTCGAGATTGTTTGAAATGAAATAGTGATGATAGTAATCATCATGAAGAATGATTGTGCTGAGGACACCCGGCTTGTTGAATATTTTAATGATTGAGTGAAACTTTATATCAATTTGAAGTTGGGATATAAAAAAATAGAAGGTAACATTTAATTTAATTAGCAAAGCATTCAGTGGCACGCTGGAAGATTCCCATTACGCCAATACACCAAAATCAAGACACGAATGTAGACGTCATTTTTGCTCGTTGCGTGCTTGCTTTCTGTGGAACTCACTATCACAGGATATTGTGAATGCTCCTACGATCCATAATTCCAAATAGAAACTAGATGCTTATATCAAAGAGCACTCCACGATCGGCACTGTATATTGACCCCATATGACTCCACACAAACCAAACACCGCAATGGAATTTTGATTGCATCCTCTGTATTTTTTATAGCAGTCATCCAATGGTACATGTAAAAAGATTGCATGTTTTTCCCCACAAAATTTTAATTTTTATTGATTCGTTTGATTCTTCTAGTGTGAAATGTTGTGGGTATGCGGCTAGCGCATTCATTACTGCATACTTTAGAAACATTCAATTCAAAGTGTAGTAATATCTTTAATCACATATGACTGTCTTAGTTTTCGTCATGATGGGTGCGCACAGACAACTGAAAACTTGGAAACACTTCATTGATCACCAATCACTCAATGGATACGGTTAAAGATAAATATCAGCAGATTATTGTCCAACTTGAATGAGTAATAACCAGTTGATCTGCAAAGCCTGCCACATTGTTTATGCCCAGTTACTAGCCTTTTATCCTTTTGTGCATTGAAATTATAAAATCAATTTTCAAGCCTGCCCAATCCAATTAAACTTTATTGAAGGATATGCGACAATTATTAGAACGAAAGAAACAACGAAGAAAGAAACATATTTAAAGATAGTGTGACTTAATCGAGCATTATGAAGAATAGGATCAGTATTCGTTATCACTTTGCGAAGGAACAGATGCTGGTGCTATTTCCTGAACCAAGACAGCCCTGAGAGGAGGAACACCAATGTTGTCATTCGCACATCGCAGTACTCAATCAACAAGGCGCTGCTATCCTTGAACACACCTTGTGTATACGCAAGCAACTTTGCAAATGTATAACCTCGGAAATACGATAGTAAGTAAATGTTGGAGATTTTAGCAATACAAAAATGATTCTATATTATTATATGGATATGTTGCTGCCTGCAAAATACATGATTTATTTTATTGATGAAACAGATAAACTGTCCATCAAAGGCCCGAATCAAAGCCAAGCTTTCTATTTATACCTCATCTATAGTATCTAAACTAAACATATTAAATAATGGTTTCTAAGCCGGGGCTAAATTAAACGTCAGCACAAACTGCACACTGGCTCAACTCATCTGCATTTGATATTTTTCGCAATACCAAACAGGGAGATTTAGTGACCATAACATTTTAACTAGCCATTTTACGGTAGAACACCAGAATCTTAATGCTGAATAGTGCGATTTTGCGGGAAGTTGAGTGTCTGTGAAATCTTAAGACTTTGAGACGCATTATAATCTTGATGGTCAAGAGTCAGAGGAAACGTTTCGACTGATATCGCGGAGCTAATTGATCTGTTGATGAAAACTTAATTGAGAGAATCTGGTGCAGAGTTAGAGCATTATCAATTAAAATAAAAGCGGTGTCCTGACATCATGATAATTCAGATTACATACAATCATTCATTATTTGATATTATTAATAAAATAAATGAATATGTGAGCTAAAAGAGAATATCTCTCAAACAAACCTGTTTGGTTTCTTCATAATCAGTAAGCAAAAACCGGAGATTTTCTTTTATAGCTACCTCAGTTGGACTGCAAAATCTTCTCTTTGAGGACAGTAATGAAGCCAGCGTTTCTCTGGAATGGAAAAGCATATAATTATAATTGGTCTCACTTCAAATTAAACAGATGGCGACAAGAAAATTCGCAACAAAATCGAATGTAGGAAATTTACCGCTGAAATTCACACAATTACTCAAACCTCGTATTTCTTTTAACAAACAAGAAATTAAAACTGATTTAAAAGGATTTATGAGAACTTGGTGAGAATTTAAAATCAAATTCTGTCAGAAATGCGTAGTTATCTTATGCGTCATACCAATGATTAAGCGGACGCCTACAAACTACATCACACCAGCCGTGGCTTAACAGGAGAGGTAAAATTACGCTTGTGTATTTCACCGGTAATTGTTTATCGCTTAATCATTGCATACAGTTGTATCTGATATTGAACAAAGATGCTGCTGAGGCATTCAATGGTTTGTACCAAACTGAAATCTTTCGGACATTTTGGAAGAATAAAATTGCAATATTTTTCATGTTCCACTGGCCTCAACTTCCGTAACAACATTCGCACACGAGTCTCCTCATCTAGCTTAGCACAATCGACCATGAACACATCTTCGTATATTCGATACCAGGACTCGAACGTAACTCCCTCATCTGGCTGATAATGGAATTCGTTGATGTTTTGCAGTAAACTCTCAATTGATTGTCCCGAACTTGGACTGTTGATTGTCTGAAAGTAGACCATTGGGCAGACCGCACTTGCGGTACAAAGATGTTTGCAAAAGAGATATGAAAGCTCTTGACCTTGACCCCGCAAGCTGGGAAGAACTTGCTATTGACCGCTCACTTTGGAGGCATTGTGTAAAGCGTCGTCTGCAAGCCGGGGAGGAGCAAATACAGCTCTTGGCTGCTGAACGCAGATCACGCCACCGGCGTTCAACTGATACAATACAACAGAGTTCTGACTATCGTTGCAAGCGCTGTGTGAGAGATTGTTCCTCCCGAATCGGACTGTTTAGTCATTCAAAAAGTTGAAAAACATGAAATTTATGCGATGTGATGTACATCCATGGTCGACATCAACCGACGGAAGGCCAAAAATCATTGGCACCAACCACGTACATCGTTCGGCATTCCACCACTTTTCAAAGTTTAACAAGAAGAGATCGATTCATTTACCCTACAGTAATTAGATCATGCGTCAGTGAATAGAGCCAGAAATTTTAGGAGTCTTTATAATATGATCAAAGTTTAAGAATGAATGTATCTTTGTGAATTCGTGACCCACCCTTCCCCATCATTTAGGATTTTACTTTTTCATGGTTGTGTGGCAGTTAAGCATTCGGTACGCGTTGTCGGTGTAATGCTGTCTTTGCTGATGAATTCGTGACCATGTGTGTCGTCCAACAAGGAACTTACACGTCTCACAATATATTTGAATTGATTTTTTCTTATATGATGGCAGATTAAAACAAAAATTAACTAGTAATACACTTGTCAATGTCCTCAACTCAATACTTGAAAAAGATATGAAACAGTGCGATGCTATCTTAGCGTTTGATGTTATTATAAGCCATGCCGATTCTATTCTAAGGAAGTGGACAAATATGTCATCACGTATTCCCTTACAGCATAAAAACGGAACACAAAGTTTCTTCGAGTTGTCATCTACAATATTTCGATTCTAGCCGAATCTTTGCAATGAAAGTGCGAAACTACTTCAATGGGTTCTATAATATTTCCATATGGTTACGAACATCACAGAAAATCGGAGGAATATTCAAATAGGTAAAAGGGAAATAAGAGTTGGAAACTAGAGAAAAACATAAAAAAATTGTAATTAAGATCTCTGCTTTCAAATTAATGGTTTTGTTATAGATTGGGATTGTTGAGTGGACGCTATTTGTAAGATGTGTTTGTTGTTTAAGGTTGTTTAGAACAGACGGTCAGTTCGTACGGATAGCTTTATTAAAACGAGGTCAACGGAGTTTATCATGCAGAAGAATAAAGTGATTCATCATCGAATCGTCTTGATTCGATTTCGAGGTTTCGTTTTAGCTCTGTGGTTACGAGATACTTAAAATGACACCCGGATGTTGAACTTACTTGAATTTCGCGTACTCCTCGCGTACTGTTGAGTTAGACATCTCATGGAGTTGTGCGGCTTGGCGAATGGATTGCGCGAGTTGTTTTTCCAGTTCCCGGTTACGTGTTTGTTCATCAAGCAACTCCCGTGTCAACTGATCCACGTGCGATTCAAGCGCGCGTTCGTTTTTACGTGCTCGCTCGAACAGCTGTGACAAGGTCGAACGGTTGGAATGTTAAAACGCCAGCAAAACGAAATTTACATACTTAATGTAAGATAATTACTTGTGTTGACATTTTTGCTTGAAGTGTGATACATAAAGTGCATATTTCATGCGCTTTGACAAGCAATGCCAATAAAGCGACTACTCTGCCCTTAGGTGAAAAATACGTCTTAATAGCTGAAAACGTTGATTGGTGTATGAGGAACAAGGACCATTTTAAATAAAATCCCCATAATAAAGTAATGTGTTGCTCACACCACTACCGGTTTCTGGCTGTTTGCCCCATATATTATTTACATTAAAATTAAAACCGTTCGCCGACAAAAGTCAAAATGAATGTTTCAGTTGGTCAAAAAATCCACACGATCCGACTCGGAGCGCTGTCTTCAATTCCGATTCAGAAGTAAACGCTTTTTGAACTCTAATAACATATGTTTCGTTTAAGGAATAAAGAAAGTATAATATCCAATTAGTTCAGATCACCAATAGAGAAAAATTAATTTCTACGTGAACCACAGCTTAGAACAGCTTGACTGAGGCCTATGTGACGGCCCAAATGTTACTTGTGTTTCTATCAAAACCGGTGTTTGAGTATTCGCTATGGTATTAATCACAATAACTCTTTCAAGTATTTTTGAAATATTGACTCACTCAGACTGAACGCCAAATATTTGCATATCGTAAGTAAATTGGCACGAACCGTTCATTGTGTTGTTTCCTAATGGTATATCGATAGAGTTATAAGCCATACTTGTGTACGCATTAATTCAAACTGTCTATCATAACAACTAACGATCTTAGCTAAATGCGCCCGTCGATAGTTCCCATTAAGTGTAATGTCCTCCAGGTGCGGTTTACACAAATTTGAGCAAATTTACACAAATTCCCCGCTTCATTATAGAACACTCTATTCATCAGTTTTCACCCAAACACAAGGCTGTGAACTGCTTTTTTGCAAGAATGAAACCACTAATTTCAAACACCACAACGCTAATGGTTCGACTAGCTTTTGAATGTTTCACACAAAAATCATTATTAGGACTTACGAATTGAAATATTTTTTTGCGCGGATGTGCAATTATGTGTTAATTTGGTACTGTGCAGTTAGCACCATGTTATATTGATTTGCCACTGGTTATATGTTACAAGAGGAACCACACTCCAGTCTCACAACCATTTTTATTACTAATATCTAGGCCAAGTTAATCGCACTATAACTTGGCCCATATCAGGTCATTGACGTTGCGGCCCTTTGCCATGATCCAGGCTTTTGAGTTCATATATTTTCTTATAGGTGTTAAATTTTATCTTAAACACCTGTGATGTTAAATATCTACCATCATCAAAAATATCCGGCTCACTTACACAGGAAAGCTGTTCATTTTCTCGTCCCGATATACACGTGTGCATCAGCTGATTCCCACAATTTTCGTGTGCATGATGCGTTCCATTTGAGTCCTGGACACAACCATTGCTTCCGAGATTATCCAAAATAAGCTTATTTGCCTGAAGAAGTACTAGTAGAAATTATATCTTTGAATATTTTACAGCTTCGGGTGCGAATCATGATATCAAAAAATGTTGAGTGATTTTCATTACCGGATTAACCGAAGTTTGAACGTTTTGATCCTTTTATTCATCAAATATGTCAATAAACTATTATTCAAGTACTTGGGATCCTATACGCACATTCGTACTCACTCAGCGCAATACATGGGAAACGGTTCATTAATGAAATCAATAGATCAATCCAATCAAGATTCGATCGAAATGCTGATCATTTTACTCTGACTTCTCGTTCTCTAATGTGAATGTGCGAATCAGAACAATAGTTAGTTAGCCACCTACATATTAGCGTACAGCCTAATATTTAAGCTTCGGATTTACAGGGCTTGCAAATATCACCATGCTCCCCGATGCTGAACGATTCTTTGGAAGATTTTTATTCTAAAATAATTATATCCTGGAAAGCTGAATAAGATCTCTAGCATAAACATTAATACTGAGTTGTAATGGAATATCCTAGCACGGTCTCAACCTTGATCGGTCTCAGCGGCCGAGTTCGACAGTGTGAAGTGGCTTAATAATGATTGCTTATGACGAGCTTTCGACTGATATACAGAACATCACCCGCTGGTACAACACAGGAAGAGGAAGGGTCTAAAAGACCGACGACGACATTTGCGACCCCGTAATAATTGGGGCCTCGGAATGATTGCAGTAAATTGGTTTGAGCGACAGCATCTATGGAAGTATACGAAGATGGACAACGTCAGCCGCAATTGACCGATATGCGATTCGTCAATTTCGGTACAACGAGCCCTGCGTGGTGAGGGCTAGAATCGTACTTGAAGGTTATGCTCGTGAACCATTACTCATAATTAATGCACTTTGCACCTCCGCACTATGATTTGAATAAAACCGCAGATCATGTTTTTAGTTGTCCTAAATTGATCAATAAGACGGAAGTCATCGTGAAAATCGTAAATAAAACTGCATGCTGAAAGCAACTATTTCTTACGTAACACATTCAGCGATTCCGACGATTCGTTGGGATAAACTTAAAAAAATAACTTTTAATCTCCTTTAATGAATATTAACGCAGAAGTGTTTTCTTTGGAAAATTAAAAATTCATAAAAGATAATTCGCTGAACTGTTAAACATTGAGTTGAGAACTTTGTTTTAACATACATGCTACAACGTTGTTCGAAAACATGGATGGACGAATGGCCATTTTAGTCATAGGAAAGAAATGCTGCGATACAGCAAATATCGTGCAACATGGCATGACTTTGTTATATTTGCGTAGCTTTTTTATCTTTAACTTGAACAATTGGACCGGCCTTCAATGCCATTCAGCCACCCAGAGTCGTTGAGATGATGAGCTAGATGATAATTTGAGGTAAATGTCTCTGAATAAGTCGAATAAAACTAAATGTTTCCGTGTTGCTCCCAGTAGCTACAATTAATCCCTCCACGTTTATTCTGTTTAATAAACAATTCAATAGTACACAGTTCAATTAATCTGATTGTGAAATTCATATACATGAAGCTAGGCGCTAAAGTGAATTCTCGAGAGAGATTCGCTCACTTTTTCCATAAGCTCGTTAATTTTAACTTCATCATTTGAGCAATCGTTTTTTGTGCCCATTCCTTCAGCGTAATCATCAAAAATGTGAAGCATCTGCCTAACGAAATCGTCTAACCGTTCTTCTGCTTTGTCCCTTTCGGATTCAGCTTTCTCACGTTCCGATATTTGCAGTCTGCAATGAGGAATTTGGCAATTTGTATTGAGCAACTGACTGAATATTGTTTTGAAGGTAATCAATCATTTCTCATGGGCATTACAAAAAGATTGAGTATGTGGTTTGCTCAAACGTGGTCCAATCTCCAATAACATATTCTGGGAGAAATACAAGTTAAATGTACGTTAAAAGTGATACGCACGCGGTAAGACAAAAAATTCGGGCTCCAAAATCGACTGGTAACCAACACTGAAACAAATTACTTATGCGCTTCATATTTCGGCTAGTTTTCTTGACATTGCATGCAACCTCAGAATATCAAAAAATTAATAAACATTTTAAAAATTATTCTCAATTAGCATTTTTACGATATACGGACTGGTAACCAACACTGAAACAAATTACTTATGCGCTTCATATTTCGGCTAGTTTTCTTGACATTGCATGCAACCTCAGAATATCAAAAAATTAATAAACATTTTAAAAATTATTCTCAATTAGCATTTTGCGAGACAATACGATATACGATATATATAATATATATTATATATATATATACTATATATATATATATATAATAAAAAACTACGTTCAGGTTCCGTGCGTACTGATGACCATGTGTAAAGATTATGCTCTGCGGTCGCATTTTTGCTCGGACACCTTTGGTTATATCTTCACCGAATTTGCTCTGATTTATCCTATTCCAAGAATTCTGTGTTACTTTCGATAACAGCTATCGGAATGTATTCGTTTTGCTTTTGTCAACTGATTTCACAGCAGTTGCCATATCGGCGTAAATATCTCAGTTTGCTCACGCGTGCGAACTTTTCCCATCGCTAACTATTCTACGGTGTTTGCTATCATTGCAAAGATCGCGTTTAGGTACACATTTTGATGCATGTATCTGTATTCTACCTTGCGTGGTTAGCGAGTTATAGTGGATTATTTGCTAAATGACGAAATCACGAGTTCCAAAGCAGTCACATTGACCAGTCGACCAAACGCCCACCAATCAGCCGAACTACCCACTTCAGGCTACTAACATATATGACCGCATCGCGAGATCCAAGATAGGGACGAAAAATTGATCGATCAAGCTGTGAAAGCGATGATTGTTCACTCCACAGCGACATGGAACCAACTTGACCTCTGTGCCAAGGGCCTGGATCCGCCGAACGTAACAATGGTCACGGCCGGCCCAGCTGACAGGACGCATCTCGACACGCTGAATTGTGCCGAGTTCACGTGCATGGGTAACATCCATGGTAAATGTGACCGTACTTTAGCCACTGATTGGATAGTATTAATAAAAATGAAAAAGTTCCAGGCACCTGCTATATCTGTGTTCGTTGCAGTGCTAAATCTTTACATGATGCCGATACTTTTGAATCCAAAATAGAAAATAGAATGGTCAGTTTCGAGATGAGCCTTTGACGTGCGGAGGAAATATTGGCAGATCGTGTGAGTACGCAAGTGATCAATACAACGATTTCGGAACCACCACTGAAGGAATCTGAGACTAAGGCTATTGGTGTGGCAAAAAAGAAAAACAGGGTTAATCCCGTTTTGGAATCAGCCAGAATGACCACGGCCATAAGAAATTCTTACAGAGATGTGCTGTTACGGACTACCTCAGCTGTGCGCTCCATAGCGGCCATACTGGTCTCATAAAGTCAAGCTCAAAATGGTTAAAATTCTAAAATGTCTGACTATCCGACACACAATAAGAACTCCCCATACGCACTGAGGGTGTTATGTACGAACGTTAGCGATTCCCCAGAAAGCCTGTTTGAAAGCAAACAGAAACACGACCTCGAAAAATGGTCTCAATTTTGCCACCTATTGCAAATTGAACATGTAATCCCAAACAAAGTGATTCGTCTAACTCGCTACTCAACTTCAGCTCATATTGGTCAACCTCGCTTGCTAAAGATCACCCTGAAATTCGAGGCTGATATCGAGAACGTGCTGCTGAATGCGTACCTACTCAAGACAGATCCCGACTCAAACTGCGTATATCTCTCGATGTACCATGGTGGGAAAGAAAGGCTAGCTTAACCGCCATGGAAAAACGGTATCACGAAGTATATTTTAACTTAGTGTACCAGAAAATAATTCTCGAACATCTATTCAGGAAACCGTAGAGCATGATGTCAAGCAGTGGCGTTATATTGCGTTTTCCCTTGGTATTTCAAATGCTGTTGTTGTGGACACTTTCGAGTTCCTTTATTGCCAAAATAAGAAGGGGGTGGCCCGAAACCCCTGAAGATTACGTTTTTGACTAGCGCTATGCTCGAAATAGTAATTTCGGAATTGAAAAAAGGATGTTCGACTTAGCCCACCCAAACCCAATGTCATAAGTCAAACACTCTCTTGTCTGGAGACAGCGGATAGCAGCGTTTCCATCCAAATGGAAGAAATCAATACATCAGATACGTCGTAGTTCCGGCTTAAATCAAATCGGACCGAGCAATTCACACCGAAAACTAATTGTGGATTCAAGCTGTCGGCGAACAATATAAAAGCTCACATGTTTTGTCATCCCAGGCACTGACTGTTTAGAGGGATCCGGCAACACACTGTTTACCGCCGTATCACATACCACATGATTCATCACTACATAAAGCAGTCACCTGAAACCAAATTCACTGCCAGGAAGTTTCCAACAGGGCAAGTGGTATCTTGGGAATGCTGAGGAGAATATTTTGGCGATTCTCTCCTAAAACGCTTCCCCGCATTTTAAATACTTACATTCATTTGACGATAGAATACATGATCATAGCTTAGGCTTGAAGACATTGAATTGCTGGGTAAAATTTACCACCAGGCGACGAAGCTTGTTGATCGGATGCAGCACATTCCATACCATGAGCGAATGAGCATGCTGAGATTTAGCGATTTTACACAAAGGAGATTAAGGAGCGACATTATCCTAACATTAAAAATACCGCGGGTTGAAAATAACCCTAAGAATACACAGAGTCATTCACATTGTCTCGTTGTACCGCAATCAAGACTCGATTGTAGATGTCATTTCTTCTCTATGCGTATTTGCTTTCTGTGTAACTCACTATCACAGGAAATAGTGAATGCTCCTACGATCCGTGATTTCAAATCGAAACTGGATGTTTATATCAAAGAGCACTCCACGATCGGCCCTGTATATTGACTCCATATGAAAACACACAAACCAAACACCGCAATGGAATTTTGATTGCATCCTCTGAATTTTATAGCTGTCATCCAATGGTACATGTTAAGCGATTGCTTTTTTCACCATAAAATCTTGATTTTTGATTCTTGAAATACAAAAGGCTCATTTGCATACATTTACATCACACACAACTCACGACCGGTTTCGTGCTGTTTGCGCTCAGCAGTTAACGACAGTGGGATCAGGATTCGTAATTACTGTTATTTCTTTCAAGTTGTGTGAGCAAACTGACGGGTACAAAGAACAAAAGGAAAATGACTCCAACTTTTGCCAGGTAGTAAATATTCGGTTTGACAGTATCCATGCGTAGTCGCTCTATGGATTCCAGAAAAGCATTTTTGGTAGCATTTTCACAACCATGGAAATAGATGCATTTCACTGTAATCCTAATGGCTACCAATGTTATACTATTCCATATTTTTTACTACGAATTTTTAATGATAAATTCTAGATTGCAAGACTTTCACAAAACCAGCCAGCTTTAACGTTGTACTTTGATTCCGTTGTTTCAAATTATTACTATCTCAATAATTGAAGTAACTCGAGCTCCGATGGAACGAAATCGTGAATTTTGTTGTGCCGATTGCAGATCAAGAAAAATTATTTCAGAGGTAAGAGCATTCAGATATTTATAACAAGTTCTAGGAATCCGATGACTAACCGCAATTGAGACTCCAATTCTGTGACTTGTTTCTGTTCTCGATAAAGTTCGCTTTCTGTCGTAAGCAAACGCTCCGTTTCTGATGTCTGTTTTTGGTAAGAGAAAAGCTGCTGCTCTTGTAATTCTTCAACTCGAATTTTCAATTCTTCATTTTCTTCTCTCAGTCTTATAACGTCCTCTTGAAGTTCAAAGTTTTTGTGCATGAGTTGAGAGACATTTTCATTTTGGTCAGGATTGAGAGTCTGATCAAAATAAAACATCGATACATTCAAATTGGGTTTGAATTTCTGCCTTTGGCTTTATGGTAAACTAAGAATAAAAGTATACTTTATCAGCGCACAATAAATATACTTTCTCTAACCTATCGGTAAAATAAACCGTCGAGTTCTGGGAGCGTTGAATAGAGAAACTTTAAAAGAAATACTGGCATATGAAGGTTTTTCCAACTCTACTCGGTATGAGTAAACATGTATAATCCAAAGTACACCCCGTGTATTATTTTTCATGCTGTAAAAAGTGACCTCATGAGTTTAAGGGTTTATGTAGTGAAATCTTTTTGAGCAACAATGTGCGACTATATTAACATTCTAATTTCAATGATCGTTCTAGATTTTGCATTATATTTTATTCCCTGTCCATCACGAGAATTGTGCCGGCACATACATCAAGTACTCCACAATAATACACAAAATCGAGCGCGTGTTATTTTGTTTCTCGATACCACTAGTGAGTAGTATACGTTTTGAATTATTTAAAAACATTATTACCACCGAATTTAAGTGTATAGCGAACACACCAGCTACCATCCGCTGTTTAAACAATCGGAAAGAAAAAAATATGCATCATTTTCAAACTCAGGATATACAAGTAGTGTTTCTTATTCTGATGTGTATAACTTTTCCGGAAATGGTATTAGTTGCGCACAACAAACCCTAACCCTTCCTACAGATTTGGTATTGCCGAATAATCCTTGCTGTATGGGTCATTAAATGGTGTTCAGTTAATATTAGTTAATCACTATTATGAATGTCATGTTCCGCCTGTTTCACTACCACAGTTTTCTAACTTTTTGCAGTTAATCTTTTCTCCTTCACACCATGTGAACAACTTGTCTAATGAATACTATCAGGGCGCGGTTGGAGATCAAGCGAGTATTCCGGAAGATATTTCCTAAATCGCGTTATGGATTTGTCGTTTAAGCAGACAAAACTACCAATATAGATGCTGAAATGGACTCTACAAGGTCGTCAACTGTGAAATAATTATTCGGCCTTGGTTAAAAGATATAATTTCATACATTGTATATTAATGTACCTGAATGATAATAGCAAATGATAGCTGAAAACGGGATTCTAAAATAAACTCATATCGCGATTGCATAGTAGATAATGAGATAGTGAATAGCTTAAAGTGTATGCTTTTCAGCACAATCTGCTGTGAACATTAAAAACGTTCACAAAACCTTCGAAATGTTCACGACCACTTTTGAGTGAATAGAAAGTTGGCAATTTCGGCCATATTATTAAGTACCAATAAATAAATTACCAGCAAATATATTGTTGTGACTTTGCTAAGGCAATATTTCGTTCCTCTGTAAAAACAATTGGTATTGTATGACATGGTTAATACTTTACCCATTAAAGTTTTAGTCACAATGTCATATACTTTCAATTGTCAAACACCGTTAGCAATTTTAGCCCTTAACTTCGATAAGCATAAGAGGAATATTTGGAGTTAACTTCCAGCAATCTACTTTATATACATAATAAACATAAAGTTGGAAAACGATGATAAAATCTTACTGCTTCACTTTTCGTGGTGTGGTCAACTTTGTCCAGGTGTTCTACTTTATTAGCATCGAAAGTCCCCAGCATGAACGGCGTAAGGTTGCTGGTTGATTCCATACTAGGAATTGTTTGTATATGATATAAGCATAAAACATACCTTGATAGTTTCTTTATTAGTAAGTCTTTCTTGACAATTTCTTCTTTATAAGCTTTGACTCTTTCCTCCAACTGGAATGAAGAGAAAGTTTTTAACCAAATTTATCATTATATTTGACACCATCGCATACACTGGCTAAATACAAAATGTGGCAACAGCATAATCGTCAATGTGGTATGTAAAATAGGAAATTGTGACAACGTTTTAAAACACTGGTACCAATTTTAAACAGACGTTTAAATGGAGGTGACGCCTTATATTTCAAGGAAACCAAAGTTATACTCAAAACTCAAAAGCAGATCAGCAAGGATATTGTGTGAAGATTAAAAAGAGCAACATTACACTTTATTGATAACGATTGCTTTTCAATAGCTCCTGAGATTGGATAAATCAAGGATTGCAATTGAAATACATAGTCTTTTAATTAACCGTCTTTTAGAGTAATGCGGATATTGATTATTTTTCTCTTACCTGATCCCCGTTAGCATCGAGAAATATGTCGAAGTGGAAAATAGGATGCATGAGTAAAAATGCGGATAATTTTAAAAAGTTGTGCGCTTGCATAAGTGGACTATCAGGAATAAATCAGGATTGAGTTCAATGGCATGAGGTTTGAGGCTAATTTGTCGTTCTTAAAAAATCATGACAATATCTCGAGACACCAAGAAACGTTTCAGATTTTTTCGACGAAGTGTTGAAGTGGTAAACATGATTTTAGTCTGAAAACGCTGTTGATTATGATTCGTACAACCAACTTGGTATTCAAAATTATTTATTGAACTTAAACATGTAGGAAATAAAGACATAATTTCTGCAAATTTGTTGCTTCAGAAATCATATAATTGCTATTTTCAAATAATTTTCCGTTGCGTTAGGCTCCATCACACTCAAAAGAGCCGAAACGTGGAAACAAGTTTATGCTTTGAAGCCACTTTGAAATAGGTTTCGCATAACAGACTACGGTGTTAAACAACAGTCACGGTGATTTTCGAATAAACGCTCAAATGGATTACAAACTACAAAATACTGTATTGCTCAAGTCCTCTACCCAGGTATTGTAACTTGCTTTTCTACAATTGCTGGACGTTCATTAATCTTCGGCCTGTTTCTTCTTCGGTCATTATTTTCCTTATTCCGAATTTTGAGTAAAGTGGCATTTAATCTTACGCAGTATGCATCGTTTGAAACCAGTTACAAACTATTCGATATATAATGGCCCTCAAAACTGTGTTAATCTTAGCACATCCCGATAAAAGCTTCTTTAGAGAGAAATTTGCACGCGTATTTATAAGCAATTGTTGAAAGCATCTTTTTAGAATACACTCGATAATTTCAGTTACCTTAATCAGGCGCAGAAGCTGTGAAAATTGACTTTTTTCTTTGAATCGGTATCTTAACATTTCAAAGGGATGTTCATTATAAACCTATGTAGCGTAAGTTCTGATTGATGCCCCATGATCTTGTTTGATTGTCCCGATGAATTTTATGATGGTTACTCTCATTATAAACGGTATAAAATATCACGCACAAGTATAATGCTATCATCACAGTAAGAGGCCACTGCTAACGTAATGTTCTTAAGACTTACATATTTCAAGGATTCACCAGTAATTCACGATTCCTACACTCGGATCTAACAATACAAACAATCATAGTTATTCACGTAGATAAAACGTATATACTCCCAAAAGATTTTGTGAGTTTTTAGCTGTACAAATAGATCGGTGTTGGATAACAGTTTAACTTGATGCAAATGTTTACATTTTACACAGCTCCGTCTTTTGCGAAGCGACTCTTCATTCTCCTACCATCTTCATATTTTATGTGTGAGAACTGATATTATAACCTGTAACGCAGTGGAAAATTTCTGCGTTCTACGTTATAAGCATAGCTTTCCACTACACTAGACACATGTTTTTGGTTCTTTTTTTATCTTAGTTTGACCCATGAGAGTTTTTGGGAGTCCATGCTTCTCTCAAAATATCGCTTCGAATTGATGCAAAAGACGTGTTTAATAAATGCGAAATCAGTTTGTGTACGCCTTGTTTCTTGGATCGATTTGAAACGGTTTTGAACATTGTTCTTCTTCGTGTTCGGTATCTTCTTTCTTGGGTCTCGTCTGTGCGATGTTGTTCAGCAAAACGGTTGTCGACTCTTTGCCATTGTACATTAGTGCTGATAGGTTCATTTTGAGAAACATGCGGTGCCAACGCATGGGAATCGTTATACTGCTTTCGTGAACCACGAGATGCGTTTTTCTGTGAAGCATTTGCCTTAGAGCCACGTGGACCACCTGTACCGCAAACCGATTCCTCTTTGTAGTCGCTTGATCTTGTGAAATGGCCACGAATAAATTTGCTTTCTTTAAATTTTCGAGAACGGTTTTCGCGACGATTACCTTGCTGCCTGTGTGGTTGTTTATTACGAGCGTTGATTGATCTTGGAAGCCTAGCGTTTGAAAAGACTGCGTTGATAGTTGTGTGCTTTGTAGAATCATTGTCACCTTGAAGCGATTCGTTCCGGATATCGTAACCATGTTTGTGTATCAACTGTCGACTTGTTCTTGATGAGGAATTTGTCTGGCACAAAGTTGCAGGTTTTGTTGAACACAGATCTTTTAAAGGCACACTAAGTAAATTCAGTCGTTCGATCCAATCAATTCCAAGCAAATCAAGTTTATCATGAGGCGTCAAGTAAACTAGCCCAGTTGCATTCTCACCATTGAAATCAATCTTACAAGTGAATTGTCCGTCAATCCGTAGTGGTTCACCAGAGGCATTTCGCACATTCATTTCCGTGGGATAGACTGTTGGGCAGCCAATCTTCTTCCACGTTGAGCGGGAAATCAATGTGACGTCTGAGGCGGTGTCGATTTGCAACGAAACAGTCTTGCCTTGAATTCTCACTGCGACATATTTACGTCTGCTTGCCAAATCTGCTTCAAAGGTTGCAATGACAGCATTGATTCTGCCCCGGTTTCCATTCGATTTTGGATTATGAAGACTGTTTGCACCGGTCCTATAGTTTTTTCTGCAATGTGACTCTTTGTGACCAATGCGCTTGCACCTGCGGCCCTTATAGGTTCTGAACGGACAATCTTTCGAATAGTGCCATCGACCGCAATTCCAACAGGCACTTTTGGGTTGCAATGACTTTTTGGGAGGACTTTGCGAACTACAGTGTGCTGCTGTGTTCTTTTACACTTGAGGATCTATTTTCTGTCCGGCGTTTTCAATCAACTTGGTGTCATGCTTGAGGTTCATCATTCTGTGACATTCTGCTGCAATGTCTTGGAGGGTCATTTCCGGCTCGTGCTCCAGTCTGCTCAGAATTTTTGTTCTAACGTCTGCGTCTGCTGGCGATTTAAGACTGCAAACGAACATCAAGCATTTGAACTGATTTGGCGTCATCGAACCGAGCTTGAATCTTTCACACTCTCGATTGATGATAGCAGCATGGGTAGTGTAGTCGTCTGTTGCTTTTTTCATCAGTTTGAGACAATTGTAACGAATGCTGAATAAGGATGATTGTTCGCCGAAGATTGTCGTGAGTGTTGCAATGGTTTCGTCAAAGCTGAACTCTCGAGCACATTTTGGAAGAATGTAGTTAGTGTAACGTTCGTGCTCAACAGGACCAAGTTTTCTTAACAATAGGCGAACAAGCCATGCATCACCTTGACCTGCTAGTTCAACTCGGAAAATGTCTTCGTATTTCTGAAACCAAGCATTGAATGTTGTTCCCGATTCTGTATCAAAATGGAACTCTGTGATGGATGCTGCGATTGAGTCAATTGATTGCTGCTGTGACTGTTCTTTCTGTTCTCCTTTGATATTCAGCTTCTGAGAAAAAAGTTCAATGAGCTGCTTCTGTGATTTTTCAAACTGTGCTTGCTGTTGCTGAAGTAATGCTTGCATTTGCTCAAAGCTGATAGCCATTTTCCCGTCGCCAAGTCTGTTGTGTTTTTTGGAGCGAGTTCCGGTTGACCCAACACTCACGAAAGTGGTAGAAGACGACTGAC
>JACCGJ010024198.1:0-27030 GCA_013407085.1 Atriophallophorus winterbourni | reverse complement strand
TTACAACATACCAAGTTCAAGATTCAAGTTTCAAGATCATGAAATGATTCGAGAGCATGATCTGAAAACTTCTGTGAATAATTAATATAATGATTTCACAACAAGCAATCTGAAAATTACTGTGATTTAAGGATTGTGAGCAGAGCATTAGCTTAGTGATTTATTAGCGTCTTGAGTTATTGAATCAAAACCACTTTGAGATTCTGTATTCCAACATAATGGTTCTTTGTAAGCATCCTATTTAACGGTGACATTCAAACATTATTTGTTTACTACCATACCCCTTTTTTTAATTCTCACTGAACCTAAGCTGATTGCCCCAACCTGATGACGGGAAATCGTCAGAAATCGGTTGTTGTTTGCGACAAATGTTTTGTAAGCAGAACACCGCGTTATTCTACAACACAATTCTAGGTTACGCGTATATCGATCGTACTTTATCTATATTCTGGGTGAAAGCAGTAATTTTCTTATCGCGGTTTGTGTGTGTGTGATGGGAAAGCAATGTGGATATTATGCTCAATGCTTACTTCGTCTGAAATTTGTTGACCGAATGTCACATTGGTTCCTGCAAAGGTAAATGAGAGGTGAATACATAGATTTGCAAGTTTCACATGGTCATGTAAGCACATGAAATATCAGGAATTTCATATCAGAGCTAAGGTGATGGTGCAATTATAGAACGGGCGTTTGCATATGCGAATCCTTCGACCAAATGTTTTCAAGTAGATCAATCGTCGATAATTTTGCATTTTGCAGATACCAAACATTTATATTTCGTAATGGTTTGTGACAAGCTTTCATTTTCAATTATGTTCACTTTGTGAATTTGAACATGCATATTTTAATTGTCTTCGCAAATGAGTATTGTTTGGATAATTAGTACAATGTTCAACTACATGAAAACAACGCAATACGGATAAAAATAAGCTTGTGTCTACTACTTTGTAAAAAAGAAGGATACGGCGCGGTATTATTCTGATCTCTAGAATTGTGTCTACCGATGGACATCCACTAAGACACTTGCTTGATGTGCGTGATGCGAAAGTAACACGCGGACATACCTTATCCCTTTACACCCCAAGTTTCCCGTATTGAAGTCGGCGCCGTTTATCCGTACGTGGCTATATTTCTTTGTAATGCCCTACCTCAGTATGTGGTGGACTCTCCTCGCATGGCGCTACCAAAAGCCAAATAGGACTTATATATACAAATGAACATCATTCCTGAGCTATTAATTATTATATAATATATATATATATATTATATACTATATTTATATATATCTATAGATATCCTAATATATCTATAATAGATATATATATATTCTATATCTATATTACTCGTTATGTAATATGTTTTCACATTTTTATTCATACCATCGTTCTTCGGTGTTGAAAAGTATTAACATTTAAACATAAACCATTGAATCATTGAATCCTTCAATTGTCGTAGACCTTCAATGTTTATTTTAAGGACTTGATCAAGTAATAATTCAATATGTTTCACAACAACATGCAGTCTGATTTGCGAGGAAAATATCTCTCAAACGCTCACAACGATATGCGGTAGCAGTTCTAGCAGCAGGGTTTCGCGTTTTTAAGGTCGACTCCGTTCAGGCGATAACAGTCGCAGCAGGGCTGCCTTTGATTGAAACTAAATCTTTGAACGATCCACTAAAGATTTTAGGTCAAATTTTCTCTTGAAAAATCAATTCAATTTCGACCTGCTACCAGCAAAGCTGGAGACAACTTGGGCCTCCTCAAAAGAACGTTGGTTCTTTTGACGTTAATATCAATTGAAAGTTGCTTTGAAACTACACGCTTTCTCATATCGAGAGTCAGAAATGAATGCATTTGGCATTAACCCTACGTAGTGAAAGAAACGTGCTCTCGACTGCTCGCTTTGTATTTGGGTTAAGCGCCAGCCAGAGTGGATACTGCTTCTTGCAACTGAACGTAGAGTTAAAAGACACGAGTTAAACATTGTTGATTAGCAGCTACATATCGATCAGCTAGGTTATACATACATGAATATCACTACTCGGTACCAGATTCAGTGTTCTTTGAATAAGAAGATCAACTTTGCTTGAATAACACCGGCTTGATCTTTCAGCTTCGAATACAATTAGTTTTAACGCGGGCATAAATTGTTTGATCGCTTCTCAAACGAGGAGTCAAAAATGCATGAAATTCATCGCTAACTTGTGTGAATGTGGGTATTCTGTTATTGCATTGTTTTTTAAATACTTGATGTGATCACTTGGCACTTAGAGATTTTATTAAACAGTAAATAAAAAATTTAAACTAGCACGTGGAACTTTACCCCATTTGTATGTAACCTTGGTTAACGATGATTAAGTTAAAAAAATAAATTATTATAAACTGATTTATTTTATTTTAGGCAATGTTGTGCCATGCAATACTTACCGAGACCCAGGATTGAAAGGTGCAATCCCGTTTTGCCGAGTGTTCTGCAAAACGAACATTTCAACGCTATTACTTTGTAAACAATCGGGGAAAGTTTGTATTTAATTCTGGATTAAAAGCATATTCGCTTTACACACAGTTCAAATGTCCTATTGAAATAGTTTTGCCAATCCTTGCTGTTCTTGTGGACCTGACTTGATTTATATGAAATTTTAAATAATAAAATCGTCTGATAATTCATTTGCCTTTGTGGGCATAATCGTTGGTTCGATGCTAATTAAAATTGAGTTTGATAGAATTTTTAGAAAAATAATAAAGACAAGACCATTAGAAACAAACATTGATATCCATTGTACCTGGGGATATCTCGAATGATTAAAAAATGCATTAGGCCATCATTATTTCATCGACAGAGAAAAATGAAAGCTCGAAATTAATTTTTCTCCGCACTTTTATTTTTTTCATTCAACATGGAACTTTTTAACATGTTTCTATGTAAACGAAAGAAGTTTGATGCTCCACACGATTTGAATACTGGGCAATTTTATTTCGAAAAATAGGAAATTTGCTGTGCCGGTCACAAAAATGTTAAACAAAACTTGTACATGAGGATTTTAAAAATCATGCAGCCTGACATTTCGTCAACTACCATCATAACGCTCAATTCCAGTGCAGACGAAACCGAAGCTGTTTTGGATTTGAATGTGACTGGCAATCTCAAATGTTCTCATTAAACTTCAACTTTTCTCCCATAATTGTTATTCGTATTAAAAAATTTTGTTGGTAAATTAATTTGATTTGCTGAAAATTCGTTTTAACAATTAAAGCATTCTTATTCTTTCTTTAACAATAGAAATGATCGGTAATTTCTTAATGTTTGTTGTTGGAATTCTTCGCATGTCGATCTTATGCTTCAAGGGCGTTTAAAATTAATAATCGGTCCGATACGGGAAGAACACTCTCTCTCCAGCAGAGCTCGCAGCGATAGGCAGTACTCGGCCAATCAATGCCAGCTGCAGGCTCTCAGAACCCGATAGCAGTGTCAGCGCAACCCCGCTTAGAGACGACGGTTGCGCAGTGACTCTAAAGTGAGCGAGCAAGAGTAAGTTCTTTCCAGCGAATAGGTTTAATGTCAGAGATTTCATATTTCTTACGCAAACCTCTTTGCAACGCAAGTTCGGCCTGCCCACAGTTCGACTTCGAGATTTTAACTCTCCATAGAGTAGATCTTATGATATATGACCATTTCCCTAACGAATTGGTGTATATTGAAAACCGACATTATATATTCGAGAAAAATATAACCTCCATTGTTTAAACACATCCTCATTTCGACAAATTTGATCTGTACAAACAGCAAGAAACATTTCGGTGAATATTTTTGATTGGGATAAGAAAACGTTTCAAAAAGACGTGTATTTAGAAGTGAGCACTAATACAGCATGTATAAGTATAATTGATCGTGTGAATGATATTCTATGGAATGAAACTTCAAACAGAGTTTGACGTTGTGAAAAAATCTTCAGTCTTCAACCTACTAATCTTGTCAGATCAATGGGAAATTTCAAAAACCTTCGGAGTTGGTCGTATGTAACACAAATATTAAACTAGATAAATTTCAAAAATCTTGGTATGCAATTGAGCAGTAAGGTTGCAAACAGTACATTGATGTTAACGTATTGTCAACCTTTTGCGATTTTCTTATATGCGAGGTTTTTCGGAGCTTGAGATATACAGAATAAGCACGCTGGTACTAGAAAACCTTTAGCATGATTTCTCTCAAGGTATTTATTCCACTGTTTAACTTGGATAAGCAAGAAGATGGTTAGTGAGATGTCTAGAAAAGAACATTGCTACCATTGTGTGTCTCAATCACATTCAAGAAATCTTTAAAACATCGTTGGAAATCGCTTAAATGTATAGAATGACGCCAATTACCTGGATTTGAATGACTGTCAAGTGACGCCTTTTGACGTTAACTCGTGGGGGCAAACACAGCGACCACCAAAACAACTGGGAACGTGGGATTCCGATTGAATAGCCGACGAATCGAATAGTCGTTTTTCATTAACAACGATAATTAGAACATACATGTGCATCAAAACTTTAAAGATATTTTATTCCTCCAAAACTGTTCATTGTTCTGGGACGATTAATACACCGCCCTCGATCGTTATATTTTTAATGTAAGTAAGCAGAAACTATTTCCTTCAATCCAAAAACATAAAATGATCTTCAAATCAGCACGAGCTCTATTACAGTAAAATCATCGAATGAATTTCAGACGTCAATTCTAAAACCATTACATAAATTAGATCTCCGTAAGAGACCAAACACGTTTAATGTACTAACTGGGAACACCTCCAACTTCAGGAATACGACGTTCGCACAAACAAACAATGTTCTCTGATATTTATCACTCTTTTCAAAACATGTGTGAATAGTTGGTAAAGGGTGAACCTGCCATTTCGCTGACAGGTGGTATGCCATCGGACAATGTACCGAGATTTAACGGTTTTCGACTATTTAGCTTGGGAAAAATTATAGCCCGTTTTTCTCATTAAAAACTATTCGTAAATGCTTTGCATTTATTTATAATTTTAATTCCGTGATTTGTTTATAAATGAATAAAAATGTTCAAGATAACGAAATTAAAGTTTGTTTATGCTTGTCACATTTTTACAGCATATAAGTTTGATTACTATTAAGGAAATTCATGATTAATATTGCTATAAATTATTCAATCGAAAATATGTAGAAAATTGAATCAATTATTTGTAAGCGTGTATGCTGTGCTTTATCATTCTATTAATACTATATAACTTGATTGCCAGTTAGGTTGGTTATTGGGTGTGCTTTTGTTCTGGATTTAAACCAAGATTTAGGTCATTACTGAATGGAAAGATCAATACCTAGCTTTATTTGAAATTCATATTTATATCAGAGGTATTTAGAACCTGGTCGTTTTTCTAATACTAGTCTTGAATTTCGTATCCTTGAAACATCATTCTTGAGAGACTTTGTATTATGGAATCGTGATATCCATCGATAGGCTCGTAGATTGTTAGGTAAGTTCCGAGGAATATTTGGGAGATTTTTGCGGTTAAAGTTACCAAGGATAATGAATGTCTACCTTCACCATACGATGGAGTAAGCGGTGAAGGTCTAGCCTCCTTGACTGCAAAGAGACATTGCTTTCTTCGATAAAATCTTTCACAGAGCAACAACGTAAGTGATGGGTCTTGGAAATATTCCGTAAACCGAAAGTTTGTGACGTCTTGGTCAATGTGCCTTTACCGAAAGGAGGATAAGGCGCAATATTTTTCTTGTCTACTAAATAACATTTACTAAGTCATTTGTTTCAAGAGTGTGATGAGAAATTCACACATGAATATACCTTATTCCTTTACATTCCCGTATTTATTATCGGCACAATTTTTCCCTATTTCAACATGTAGTGGATTCTCGCTGCCGGGTGATATTTAAAGCGTAATTGGAATTATATATGCAAACGAGCATCATTTGTTAGTCATACATTTGATGTACTCTACTAGGTATATAACATTTAAATCTTAAATACACCATTGTTTGATCATGATTATTGGATTAATCACGCACAGTGTACGATCAGTTATCTACATAATGACCTTTGTTTGACGTGCATTCAAAGAGACAAGTTTGTTTCTATGACATCCAATGAACGACTTGACGGAAAATTGCACACTGCTAACCTTTATCCGCCATATAAAGGTTCATTCAATTTCTCGGTATTAGCAAGAACGACGCACAATGATTTTAAATTTGGTCCGAAACCAATTGGAATATGTTTGGAACCGATCGTGTATTCATAATGCAAAGAAATTTGAGTGCAATCGGTTTGAGCATGTTTTCGGTAACGTTTCACTCCTGACACATAAGCTTCGCCAGAACAAGGGTGGTAGTCAGGACTGGGAACATAACTAAGTATTAGTAAACATCCCCACTGATTTGACCTTAGGGCTAAACAGCATGCACCGTGTCACGTCTCGTGGGAATGACCAGCATCAGTGGTCCATTTTCCTCACAGTGTGTATCCACATCAATCTAATACAAGTGAACAAGGTCAAGGTCATTTGACACACAAAATTGAGCGTCCAGCAAATTATCTACGGTGTATAGATCTGTCTAAACAGGAACCACTTCGCATTTAATGAGCAATTATATATAAAAAGAAGGGTTGGTAATGGGTTCGCCGATATCTCCAGTACTTGCGAACATGTATATGGAGCATTTCGAGAAAAAGCCATTAACAATGAAGAACTTAATCCAAATATATAGCGGCGCTATGTTGATGGCACATTTGTTATCATTGAGCGATATCGGTTAGAGGCCTTCTTCAAATTTGTAAATGAAATAGACTCACGCATCACGGTCACAAATGAAGTGGAATCTTGCACAGGCACTCTTCCATTTTTGGACTTTTTAGCACACAATGTATACAGGAAAATAAAAACTTTTGTCCATGGGAAACATATCGATTCATATGCACTTCAAGGATAAAACACCTTAATCTAGCGTTACGAACAACATCTACAGAATCAACTGTAAGGACTGTTCAGGTGTTTACGTAGGGCAGACTTCCATAGAAATTCACAGCACCGGGATGCGAGGGAATATCAATCCCTTAATCCTGATTCTGCCTTGGTGGAGCACGTTTTAGATACGGGTCACAGCGTGGATCTAGAAAATGTGAAAATATTGAGACGCGGTATTAAACCGTATAGCGAACGCCTACATGCGGAGGCGGTCGAAATTGCTAAGGCAGAAATCACCACAATCTGGCGCTCGGCACTGATGCGAAGGTAAATGTATATGTATATGTATATGTACTAGTTAATTTGATTTTTGTTTTTCTTCAAAAATAGCCTTAGCCCCGTTAGTTATGTACTTTTACCCCATGTGGGCAGCTGTATCAACCGACCATGACCGTGTTCACGTGTATTAGATTAATGTGAATACACACTAGCAGGCAAATCGACTACTAACCCTGTTCATTCTCACGAGACGTGACACACTGTTGCTGTACTATAAGCTGTATAGCCCTATGATCTAATCAGTGGTGGTGTGTTGGCTACTACTTAGTCATGTTCACTGTCCAGGCTATCACCCTTGGTCTGAAGAAGTTTCTGTGTTAGAAGTGAAACGTTACCCAAAAATTGCTCTAACCTATTGCACTCAAATTTCTTTGCATTCGCTCAACACATTTGCGCATTTATGAACAAGGGACAATGCAAACATGCGCATTTGCATTCATTTCTATCACGCACACGTACAAACATACACACACACCACAACCAGTTTCCTGCTGCTGGCGCTCTTCCGGTAGGGACACTATGGTCAGGATTCGCAAGCCCTGAGACAGTGGAGGTTACCTCATTTATTTATTCTGTATCATCGAAATACTTCATTACTTCAAACTATTCATTGGAACAGAGCAGTAGATGGTAAAATATATTCCCGTGTCCGGGGTGTTTCGCTGCTTTTGAATATTCATTTTTGCGGGACAGTTTTAAGTCATAATGACCTTCAGTTTTTTTGGGTCCATTTATGGGGAATTTTGATACAACATTTAGTCAGAACATTAAATGCTTGGAATTTTAACGCTGTTTAGGTTAGTTTCAAAATATGCTAAACATTCTAAATATTCAAACCACAGGATTTGAACGGAAAAATTGCACAGCAGACTCAAAAATAGATCAAATTCAATCGAGTATGGATGTGCAATCGTGCGGCACTTCTGTGCTGTACAGCTAAATTGTTTTACGACCGGCAGTAATCTGCATGCAAATACACGCGGGAGTCTCACTGCCATTGCTATTTTACTTTTCCATTGCTATCTATGCCTGGGCAACCTGACAGTATCTTAGCCCATGTGCAGTCTTTGACTGTGCAGCACTTTGCCTGGGTTAGGCTAGTGATTTCATACATACATTTGCCATGGAAGGCATCCTTAGCTAAAGTCTAATGCGAAAATGCCGTTCGAATTCCGAATGAGGAGAATTTCTCACGTTCATAAATTTGGGTTTTAACCCAAATGCAGAATAAATCTTGAAATTCGTATTCTGCCGCGATTCAGGCTTTTGCCACACAAGCTAAGCGACCAAATCTATAGTACACAGTGGAAGAAAAGGACTGGGGTGTCTAGATTTGAGGTAGTTTCAAAAATGGTCTACAATGCGAAGAAATTTACAAACGTGCGTTTCAGCTACTAGGAATGTTACGGCGGATATTTAAACGTTGTTCCCCGAGTTGTGTTCCTCCCATAATGAACACACATAAACCCGGTTCTAGAGTAATTACTACTCAAGCCCCAAAATCTTAAATCTCGTTTCAAGGTGATAATAATCAAAATGTAGTCTTGCCGTACACTCTAGTCTTTAAAACTCCTCTTTTAATTTAATTACGAATTCCTACTTTGCCATGAATGTTAGGTTTCTCGGGATCTTTTGTTATAGTCTGTAGTGTGCTGAAATCTGTATCAAAATTCTGAGTTGTTTCGTAATGATGATTTGGCAGTACATTGACGAACTTTGTCACTCTGCTCTGTAGTGTTTCGAATAGCTAAATATTTTTTTACAACGAAGGATCCCAATCCCAAAATATTGAGCGAAATAGACCAAGATTGTCAAATAATTACTAAAGGCGAGAGGCAACATTTTTTGTCATATCCCATTTTCGTTTGTCGGAAAAGTTCGTATCGCTCACTTTTTCATCAAATAACAAACTCTTGATAAATCATGCAATTGAGTTCTACGAATCCGACCAGGTTCAAAATGTAGGTTATTGAGCAAGGCTCAATTCTTACACAAATGCTTCACACTGCATGATGTAATCTTCTTACGCATATGGCCAAACGACAATCTGTCACAAAGGTGTCATTATGTGCACTGGAAACGAACATGTATTTGACTGACTCTGTCCCTGCAAAGGAATAGATCAAACTGGTTATTTCTTGAAATATTCAAATTTTCATGCTTTTCCGACAAGGACACGACTAGCTTCGTGTTGTTTGAACTCATAGGTAGGAACAGGATGTCTTGGTTTTTTAATAATACATTTCATTCAATGATTTTTACAATAAAGTCTCGTTAAGTATTGTACAGCTTTTTAATAAAATGTTCTTTAATTTAACACGATACTTGGAGCACGAAGCTAATTTGCACGCAATTAGAACATTACCACGACTCACCGGTAGATCATGATGTCGCCGTTTTCTGAACGATCAATTGGACTTTTATTCTCCATTTCTAAACAACAACCATCATTTTTTCCACAAAGATTTCAGCAACCAAACACACAGCAGTTTCACTTTGCGTGTCATTTTGTCGTTCCATTTTTCCGTCAGCTGATTGGCAATTTCGAAAAACGGCGCACACTGATTGGTTTGTGACAGGTTGTGATAAAAGCTTTCCAGTTTGGGCGCGAGCTATAGTTTGAAAGAACACACTAACTTTTGGAACGAGAATTAAAATTTTACAAAATCTTGTCATTAAAAATGCGTCGGGCGGTACTTGATATCGTTAATTTAGATAATGCGAATTTGTTTATTTTGGAACAAGTCAACAAAATTATCACAGAAGATTCCACTGTTTATATCTTAGTTGAGGTGCTTATTATTATGTGGTTTATCAAAACGTATACGAGAACAGTTAACGCATAATTTTGCGTTTTAGCCTATAATATCGAACGTTCGGTCACTCAACTAGCAGATTTTGAGAGCATTCATTACTTTTTCCATCAACAATACGTTGAAAATGCTTCGTAAATGGAAAGCATTCAACTTCCGTTCTTGTCTTGAGTGAACGGTCGAGGTTTCACGGCTGTACCATAAAGCATATAGTACACATGTATACCATTATATTGGTCTTCACAATCAATGTGTGGTTGCCCCAGACACGAGGGTTCAAACAAGACACTATGGCAGTCCTTTAACCAAGGACTTTGTTCTTGCTCATGCTGATTGTCAGACCGAAGTTTTTGCATGTTGACGAAAAACATTTCATTAGCGATTGAAGGTGTTCTTTGCAGTGAGCAATAATGGCTGCATCGACGGCAAGTAACAGGTCAAGGATTAGCACATCCAGTACCTTGGTTTGTGCTCTCAAGCATTTTCAGGTTAAAAAGCTTGCCATCACATTGTGTACGTAGGTAAATACCTTCTTTTTCATTCTAAAAGCGTGTTTCAGCAGCAGAGCAAAGAAAATACTGAACAGCGTGGATGCCGAAACACGTTCTTTTTGTCGCCTTGGTGAATTTTAAAGCTTCTGAACTGCAATCGTTGTAATGAACTAAAACCTTCGAGCCAAAGTGGAACGAAATAACGAGTTTCAGTCGCCTTGGGGGCAGCCTATAATAGTTAATATTTTGAAAAGACTCTCCCTGCTAACGTGATCCATTGCCATTTATTGAAGTTGTCTCAGGGAGAAAATAATGTCAACGGTTGAGCTTCCCCTGCAGAAGTCACATTGAGATTCGGAGTAAACTCTACCAGCTAAAACTTGTAGCCGGATCTGTAAGACTTTAGCAAACACTTTGCCTACAACATTCAGTAGGGAGATCCTCTGTCAATGTTACATTCACCTCGTTCACAATTAGTTGTCAAAAGCGAGATGATCTTGGTGTCTTATATCTCTTATGGGACACAATCCCCATGCCAGCATTGAAGAAACAATCGATGAATTGTCTGTATTAAAACTTTTCTTCAGTATTTGATGAACTCAGGTGGAATTCTGTAGTCACCAGAGGCCTCCCCACTCGCTAAGCGTTTGATTACTCTGTTCATCTCATCAATAGTAGGGGAAGTATCTAAGTGTTCAATGGATGGTGAACTTTCGACATTTTCAAGCGCATGTGGTAAAACCGTGCTACCCCAGATTAGACAGAATGGACTGTTCGACCCATCTTTCCATCTGATGAGCTTTGTCGACAAACAGCCATTATTGCTCACTCTTAAGAACACCTCTAGTCGCTAATGGGCTGTTTTTCGTCGGCATGAAAAGATTTTGTGTGACAATCAGCATGAGCAAGACCACACTCCTTGGGCAAAGAATTGTATCGCCTCCAGTCATCACTGTTGAAAACTGTCAGCTTAAATCCGTACATCATTTTACATATTTTGGTTCGACCATTGCGGATAACCTTTCGCTACACATGGTGATTCATAAACGGATTGGCAGAGCAGCTGCCATTATGCACCGCTTGAACTCTTGTGTCTGGGGCAATCGCAAATTTACTGTAAAGACAAAGATATTGGTACACAGCGCGTGCGTACTAAATGCTTCAGAGTACATAATTTATTCGTAGATTTATTCATAGATTATATGCAGGTAAAAAGCTATGCTTTACAAGACCCACAAAAATGTACATCGGGTCGGATGTTAAAAATATCAAAATATTGTTAGATTATTTTCAAACATAAAAAACATACTTTTCCATGTGGATATCTAGTGATTTTTTGAAAACTTCAACAGTTCCAGATTGTACCACATGAGTAGGTAAACTGTTCCACACTTGCACATTGCGAACGGAAAATGCATATTTGCGGCAGTTCAACCTGCTATGCTGTTGGTAAAGTTTTAATTGGTGACCTCGCAGATGTGTGTTATGGGAAAGATGAAACAAATGACCGCAAGGATGATTTGTTTGATTAAGCACTGTCCAAATGAATATAAGTGCTCCTCGTTTCCGTCTGTATTCAGCCGAATGCAAATTCAATAATTTAAGTCGCGTTTCGTATGGATAATTTGATAGTCCCAGGACGAGTTTTGTCGCTCTGCGCTGTGGAGTTTCTAATAGCAGAATATTTTTTTCAACCAAGGATCCCATGCCGGTATAGCATATTCAACATGAGGACGGATGTACGTTGAAATCAATTTGCAGGCAATATTGGGGTCAAACGAACCTAGGACTCTTTTAAGGAGACCCAAGTTGTTTTCAGCTTTGCAGGCAGCCAGTCGACATTGCATTGAGTTTCCTAAGTCTGATTGGATAATCACACCTAAATCTTTTTCGGAGGAGGCGGGTTTGATAACAGTGCGACCAAGATAATATTCTTTGCTCGACTTGCTGTTGAGAGACAATAGGCTGCATTTCGAAGCATTCAGGGGCATTTCGTTGTCTATGTACCAAGTGTGAATCATATCGAGATCCCGTTGCAGGTTCTGCGTGTCGTTTGTGGAGTCTATCTTGCGCCAAAGCTTTGCGACATCAGCGAAAATAAGCACGGACGACCCAGAATTGGTCGGCTGCTCCACGTTTTTTGTCTCAGGTGCATTTGATTGACTTGGTAGCGAAGTCATTTCAGGAACAATGGTGTTCGTGCGTTCTATGACGTATACAGCCCGAATACGAATTTCAGGAGGTGCAAATTTTCGGCATTAATACCACGCCTCGAGTATTCTATCCTTCATCTCATCTGTGCGAAATGATATTTTGAGAGGAGGAGGCTGATGCGTTTCTTTTTTCGGTATAAGGCGCATAACATGAGTAGTTATTATACCCTTTAAACCTAGAATCTCTTGTAAAAATCTCCATTCACTGCAATCGTGTTGCAGACGTTTGCTGGATTCTACTTCGTTAGAAATGGGTACACCATGAACTATAACAGCTCTGCGATTTGTAGCCTCTTTCGCTAGTTCCGGATTATTACGACGAATTTGCCGTTCTTCCCAAGGAACGTCCGGAAATATTCGCACAGTCGATTTGTTTACAACTAAGAGGGATGAGGCGAGCAACATATTTTCTACATCTTGGACGGACATGAGCACTACACGCAGTAACCTGGGTGTGTTCGCACGAGGTGAGTTCGGGGGTCTAAACAATCGCGTCAGCGACGCTGGTGAGGCAGTGATGTCTAAGCTTCTGCAAAGGTCATTCCATTGATTCCTGTCATCTGCTTCGCGTTGCTTTAGCGATGGCGAAGTTGATTCGACAAGATTACTACAAATTACCGTTAGATCATCAATGTTTGTCTTTGGGGGAGTTTTAGTGTTCAAACTCTTCGGTCTAAGCTTATGCACATCCTTCGATAATTCAGAACTTTCATTCACTTGACTGCAGGTCAGATTCGCAGACTCATCGGTCGTACCGAGCTGTTGGAAGGAACCTTGGTCGATTTCGGGAGAAATCAGCGTTTCCGTAGTAGTAAGCGCTTCCCTGTAAGACTTGCGGTTAATGTGGTTAGGGACTGCGTTTGGAACTGGTTTCAGTGCTTTCTGACACGCAAATGTTTGGAAAGACTCTAACGTGTTTTCAAGCCGTTTAAGGTTCGCCTCTACAGCGAACATGCGTCTTTCCATAATTGAATCAGAGTTTTCGGCTCTTGATAAATCACTATTTACTTTCAATCTGCATGGATCACATATATAGCAAATGCCTGGTAATTTTTCATTATTAATTAAAGTCACAGATTCGGGGGAAAATACTTTTCACAGTTCGCATGAATAGCAATTGAACACAAGTAACATTTAACTTGACGCGATCTGGGACTTACCAACTTTTGACAAAGTTTGCACTTTTTACAAGCCTCGTCGTCAGGTCCGTTTAAGGTCACGTTGTCGGTCATTGTTACAATTTCGCGAGATCGGGTCGATACACTGGGCGAAGCGGTCGATTATCGATCGGTGTCTCTCGGTGGAGTGCAAGAACGAGTGGATGCGATGCAGTACAATCCAACGGACAGTAAAATGGCGTACACTTTCACGCAAAGGCTGTTCTGTGAGATTTGATCCGACAGTGTTGAAATAACTGTCAGTAAATACCAAATAGCAAGATCTTCCTGATGGTATCCGAGTTGTTGCGTTATTCTGGATTGGAAGCAATGTTGCAAGCGTATGCAATGTTGGGTAGAAACTGGAAGTTTTGATTTTCAAGAATTCGCGTTTCTCCGACTTGAAAATAGTATATTCCGAATGAGGAAGTTGAGACGAGTTCAATGATATGAGAACCGTCTAGATCCGTCAATAAAAGGAAACGGAATGATGATTAAGCACAATATGATTTTACTCGTAGTGATATCACTGAAATTATGAAAACGCCTACTCTGCAATGCAATATTTTCAAACACAAATTTGAAGTCATTGAAGTTGTAAGAACACTTTAATAAACGGCACGGTGGAGTAAGTTTTGCAGGTCATGATGTTGAATCACTGAGAGTAAAAAGGATCCGCTTTGATTTACAAGGAATCCTCCCAAAAATCAGGTTTTATCTGCCGACAAAAAACAATTGATGGCTTCAGACCACGTGGTGTATAAATCCAAGAAACCCCACATCACTGAAGGAAAGGTGTATTAGAAATGGAGAAAATCATTACACGTACTATGAGGGGAGAGCATATTAAATTATTTCAGGGGTGTGGGGCATCAATAAGGTTGGTAACCACTGATCTATATACAAACGATTAATCAAGGGATTCAAGTTTCAACAGATTGCTGATATAGACGACGTTGATGATGTCATTGTGTTTGGTTAAAATGTCGATATACTACAGAAGCTTTTAGACCGCATTACTAGTTTTGCTACAAAATTCGGCCTTGAGATGAAAACATAGCATTTTCGTCTACTGTTAAACAAAGCGCCAAAATTAAGAGTGCAGGGCTAACCGATTGAGTACGTCACAGTATTTAAACACCTCCCTCCTATGATGTTACCCGATGGTCTAACGATAATGAACTGAAGTCAAGAATTGATCGTGCGAGTAATGCATTTTTATCGGTGAAAGGCGCTCACTGGCGTATACCTCGAAACGAATATACGATTTTAACACGTAGTGACCCGCACTGTGCAACATTCTGGATGTGAGACGTGGCCGATGAGATCCCAGGATATACGATGTTAGGAAATACTGGACCAGTGGATATTTGGGATAATCTTGGGCGTCCGATATAGTGATCGGGTGTCTAACGCTACGGTTAGGATGCCATACAGCGATTGACACCCAACACCTGGGCTAGCGTGATTCGGGGGCCACACAAAAGTGAAAGTAGCTAAGTAAAACGCACTGACTATGACCCGTATCAGGACAGTAGCACCAAACAGCCCCATGTACGAATTCACTTGGCATCACATATGACCCAAACACGCCGTATCTTAATATTCGAATAAGACAAGATCGTCGTCATTTTCGAGTCTCAACAGTAAATAAGTTTTCTTGTGAGCTTGCGGCTGAATTATTTGTCGACCTAGATTGACTCACACAAAGATGTTAACAAGTGTAAACAACGTGTAAGCATTGCGAAGAAAATAATCAATAGGGCATGAGAACAGCACAAGGTTCATTGAATATAGTCCGAGTGTAGGAAACGACCGCAAACCGGTTGGGGAGGGTAAGTGTGAGGGGACATGGATAACACAAAGCATCATCTGCAAATTTTTATTTCTATTGGGCAAGAAAACAGCACATAAAATGGCAATGTATGCTTTAACAAATAAGCAAAGAAACATGTGGATATGATCCATTGTTTAGGATAGCGAAACATGATTCATGATCGGTGACAAAATTGAAAGGGGTTACGTGATTAGTTTCATTGAACGCCAAAGTCGTCTTTGGGCAGAGCGAAAGACAAGATGGTAATGCTGACGAAGACGATCAAATGCGGTAATAACGTCCTAAGATATTACCACACATTTTGCACTCGTGGATGACAGTTTTGGTGCGATTGCAATAGAAGGGAATTAGACAGCATCCGCAGATACACCTGAAAGAAATACACAAAAGCGAGGTTTAATTAAGCATGGAAGTCGATCTAGATAGTGGGTCGTGTCTCATACAGCATAAAACAAAAAGGCATAGAGTATATAATATATATCCTAACGGCTTGGTTGAACAAATGCCCGAGAGGTTTAAAGTTGTACGAAGCTTTATCTATAGCAATACAAACCTGTGGATAAATAAGTTAGACCATTAATACAGATTATTCACAGAGAACAATGAATGATTTTATCTGGGAAGCAGAACACAGAAGTGAAGAAGGACTAGGAATATTTAATCCACAAAAGTAAGAAGCAATGCATGTTGTTATTGTTTGCCTCCTTCGGTTGATAACGACCATGGATGTACATCACAAACTCATATGGGTTTCATGCACCGCAGCTATACACAGTGCCACCAACGTGAGCGGTCAAAAGCAAGATCTTCCCAACTCGTAGGGTAAATGCTTTTGAAGCGCAAGTGCGACCTGACGAAAGGTCAAGTTCCTGATTTCAACTGACCATAGAGAGTACGTTTTGGAATACGACCATTTTCCATTCTGTACGCATGACAGCCAGCGTAGGCGACGCTGCCGTCGTAGGGAGAACATGCTCTTGAGATCAAATTTTGAAAGCACTTCCGCATTAGTCACTTTGTCCATCCGCAATGCTTCGTAGATGGAAAGCATTCAGCTTCCGTTCGTGTCTTGCGTGGATGGTCAAGGTTTCACTGATGTACAGTAAAGCATTTAGTACGCACGCGCTGTATACCATCATCTTTGTCATAACAGTCAACTCGCGGTTAACCCAAACACGAGAATTCAATCGGGGCAAAATGAAGGCTGCTCTGCCAACCCGTTTATCAATCACCGTGTCTAGCGAGAGGTTATCCGCAATGGTAGAACAAAGAAAATGTCGAACAGTGTGGGAACAAAAACGCACCCTTGTTTGACGCCTCGGTGAATTTCAAAGGCTTCTGAACTGAAACCGTTAAAATGGACTGAGCACTTCATGCCAGAGCGGAACGAAATAACGAGTTTGAGCAGCCTTGGTGGGCAGCCTATCAGATCAAGCATTTTGAAAAGACCCTCCCTGCTGAAGAAGTTGAATGCCTTCGTTAAATCAATAAAAACAGCGTATAATGGAATACGCTGATCCCGAAACTTTTTTGAAGTTGTCTCTGGGAGAAGATCATGCTAACGGTTGATCTTCTTCTGAGGAAGCCACTTTGAGATTCAGAGTAAATTCTATCAGCTAAAACTTGTAGCCGGATCTGTAAGACTTTAGCTAACAATTTGCCTACAACATTCAGAAGAGAGATTCCTCTGTAATTGTTACAGTCGCCTCTATCTCCTTTATTCTTAAATAGCGTGATGATCTTTGTGTCTCGCATCTCTTGTGGGACACACCACTCCTGCCAGCACTGAAGAAACAAATGATGAAGAGGTTGTAATAATGCTGCTCTACAGCATTTGATGAGCTCAGGTGGAATTCCGTCGTCACCAAGGGCCTTCCCATTCGATAAGCGGTCGATTGCCTTATTGAGCTCATCAAGGGTAGGGGGAGCATCTAGATATTCAATGGTCGGCAACCGCTCGACATTTTCAAGTGCATGCGGTAGAACCGTACTGTCCCTGGAGTAGAGAGAGGAGAAGTGCTCTACCCATCTTTCCATCTGTTGAGTTTTGTCGACAATCGGGTTACCAGATACAGACTTAATGGGTGCCGTTTTAAGTTTGTTTGGACCAATGGCTCTCTTGATTACATCTACATATAGTGAAAATTTCCAGTATCCGCAGCTTTTGGATACTGAGGATAATTTCAGTCCAATAGTCATTTGCACATCGTCTTGCAGTCTGTTGGACCTTATTTCTAGTAGCTCTTAGGAGCCATAAGTTCTCATCAGTTGGCATACATTTGAAATTCAACACAGCAGTCATCTCAGAAGATTTTGCTTCGAACCAGTCGCCTCGTTTGAGCTTTCTTCGGGCAGTAAGTGGAAAGTGCGACTCGGCATATGCAGCTTTTCAGCTATTCATAGTTTTCAAAGCTGATTCGAGTGGGGTTGTCTTGTTGAACTCGGCTGTAAAGGCTTTTGAAAATCGTGCAGCTAGATTAGGTACACACATGCAAGTGACGTCTATCCTCGGCTTAACACACAATTTGGCGCGGCGAAATCTCGACTGGGGAAACATCAGTTTTACACAAACCAGCGACTGGTAAGTGTCGCAGTCCGCGCTTTGCTATGATCAGGTGAGAAGTAGGCTTCCTATATTAGTGCGCCTAACAAGAATAAGATTCAAGCTGATGCCAATGTTAGAGCGAGGATGCTTCCAAGAAGGATTTATGCTGTGGTTTTGTTTCAAAGAAAGGGGCGTAACGAGAAAAAGGACTGAAATAGGGCACAGTTCTAAACGGTGTTGTTCAGTTGTCGATTGTTTACCTACACCGAACCTACGGGCGGTAGGGGGGAGGGGGGGGAACAGGAGTTTTGCTCAAAGACATCGGAATCTCCACAACTCTAACATTGACATCACCCAATACCAATAAACAGTTTCTTTGTGTGGCACGTGTGTTTGAGGACTAGTGCAAGGTTGTGATAAAAAGCGTCTTCTCAGCAGGCGTCGCAGATAGCGTCGGTGCATAAATGTTGACCAACGTAATAATACCAGCAATGCACTTCAGATTTAGATCCCAAATCCGTTCGCTCCCGGTGCTGATTTAGTAGGCTGTTTCGCATGGCAAACCCAACTCCACGCAGTCGAGGCTCATCAGAACCCCTTCCTTTCCAAAAATGTATAATCTCTTTCTGTTAGCATACCAGTGTCTGGTAGTCGCATCACTTGCAGGGCAGCCACATCGACATTCAGCCCTTTTAGCTCATTGTTAATCACTGCTGATTTTCTTACGCCTCTGATATTCGAGACGTCGTCATGAAATCCTGGAAGCATGGACCGCACGTTCAAGGTTCCCAGTTTTAGAGCTGACCTTTGTTGTTTAGCAATTCGTTTCGATGGCGCGGAAAATACAGTCTGCTGGTCAGTTGACTACTAATCCCCATGCACCCAATAAGGATAGCAGACCTTGTGGAGACGACACCTTATTGACTGAAGGTTGCCCAGCTTGAGGAGGGCAGTAGCCGTCCAATGGGACCTGAAAATCTTACCCACCGTCGGAAGCAGCCACAGGCGCTGAGCTCTACGCCAGTCGAGCCATAGCTTTTAACGGGTATCTGCTGCTTCCCGTGTTATTATCCATAGAAGCGGAATGGAGTATCCTCACAATTGGTGCGTTGAGATGTACGCCAGGGCAGTTCAATATGGAGAACTAGTTGTTGGATGTAGCCACACGGAATTGGAGGTTTGATATAAGGGTTTTCCTGCCCCTAAGAGGACAGCCTTCAAAGAATTACGAGCTCCACCTGGCCAGTCTCACGCCTTCGCCCCTTCTCTGGTGGGTCACACAGAACAACGCGTGCAGGCCAGAAGCTGGACTTGGTTGTCACAGGCTCTATGAGACGCGCGCCATTCAAGCATTTTTGGAATTGGGAGCTTATCCCCCGAACCGCTCCTTCCGTGACAACCTTGGAACCACAGTCGTGTAAGGCATTAAAATAATACGAACGGCTACTGCTGAAGTCATACAGAACGTTGTGATTAAATCCCAAGTGACATAGAGGTAGTTAAGAGATGAATGCTGAGAATCGCGTTCAATGGGAAGGAAAGCTTACGATGCGATTGGAAGCTGGTGTTGAGGTTGATCTACTTGTGCATACAACGTGAGGAGATACATTGTCATCTCGTCCCAATGAGACTGTGGTAACTTAGCATCCATGCAGACAATTCACACCGTGTTAATTTTGTCGACGATTACGAACCAATAGCGTTAACAATGTCCGCGTCTACCAGGAAGCGCGTATATAATAAAATTCGACAGAAGCCAATGGGTTCAACATATTTATGAGATTGGTGGAGATATACTGACAATTTAACAACACAGCATGGTATTCTTCATGTGGAGAACCGAAAAAACGAAGTGGTGGTAATAAATGTCCGAATACAAATATCACCAAGCCATTAGGTTGGTTGATCAGAAAACGCAGCGGCCTTAGGTTTCCCGACCAACTAATATCGTAGAAGATCGACCAGTGAAATAGTGGAACAAACAAATAAAACACAATAAAAGAAGCGCTACCTCGATAATGCGTATTGATGATTCACTTCGACACAATCACTATGAAAGTATTCCCCCCCAAACAAGCCAAGTTGACAGGCTATACGAGCCGAAAAACGTGTTGAAAATAGGTTGAGGCACAGGGGCATGAAAGCGGAAATTAAGTAGCGTGGACGAGCAGAGCGTCAAAAACAAGACAGCTTCGATTTATGAATTAGAGTGAATTCAAATCTAGTCAGGAAACGATAGCGGCAAGACGAATGATGGTAAATGAATGAATGAATGAAAGCCCAAGCCTGATCCAGGCAAAGTGCCGTGCAGTCACAGACTACACGTGGGCTAAGATACTGTTAGGTTGCCCAGGCCTAGACAGATATGAGATAGAAAATAGAATGGAAATGGTAGTGAGACTCTAGCGTATTTCAGCATGCAGCTCACTACCGGTGGCCAATCAATTTAGCACGGTATTAGCCGCACAGCACAAAAATGATGCACGATTGCACATCCGTGCACACGAATTATGGTATGGGGGTAATACTCTGATGTCACACTAATTTAAATTAAAAGGTTGATGAAACCAAAAATGAATCACGGCGATGCCAAATTGCGCAAGTTTGCAACGGATGGTTAGGTTTGCTCGTGTAGGATACAATTAAATTTGTATTCAATCCAGTTTCATGCAGATAGCTGGTGCACACCATGAGAAACACGATAAATAATAGTTAAATGGGTGCGCAATGTGATTTACCCGAACATTGCCAAACAAAAGCAGGTCAAGAAAGTGAATGGTCCCCATTCGTATTTCATTTTAGTATGCACGTTCCGTTCACACGTTTTACAATAAGAAACGGTACTTTTTGCACCAAAGTCAGCGAATACCTTTCGCTGACTAGGTTGAACGGTTGTGGCTTGTGCTGGGGGAAGGATGATGTATGATTTAGCAACGTGATAGGATGAAGTTAATGCAACAAGCATAATTGGAAAAAGTTTGAAAGCGTTAGGTGAACTCTACGAATAGTAGACAACCACGAAAATGAAATTGAACTCGGCTGATAGGGCGCTAGTTTTCGAACGGAAGCAGCTAATAAATCATAGAGCGTTGGTTCCAAAAATAAAGTTTTCTATAGGCAAGGCTCCCACGACTGAACTACCAAGTCGGACGGTGAATGGGGCTTGAGGACATTGAATGGTGTAACATCAAGGGAGAACCGGAGGGTAAAATTATATACAACAGACCGCCGAGTAGAGTCAGGAGTGTAGCGATGATGGAGAAAATTTGCAGAGGCAAAATAAACAGTAATGGAAAACGGTTACAACGAATGTGTGCCAACGTTGCAGGTAAAAATCCTTAACATGCATACATGTAGCACTACCGGGAGGAACAACAGATACAACATCATTAATTTGGCGGTCTAGCTCATTCCTCGACGGGGCACTTCCGATTTCATCGAAGCCTTGCAGACAAACACATTTTATGCGTGCAAAACGGTAACAAACAAATCTCCGGTGTCGCAGTAACGACAGTGGGTTTACGCAAGTGATCAAGTTACCGGGCAACGAAACCCAATCGATCGTGTGGAGTTTGACCGAATAATAGATTCACCACGTGCCATTATCTGACCATCAATAATTCAGATCAACAACGCTGTCATTGATTATATGCAGATTTTGTGCGAATGGAGAATACAACTTTGGAGGCGGTGTCGCAATTCGGTTATCAAAACCACTGGCATCTAAAGCCATGCTAATAAATTTATACATTCTAATGGTAACGGTTGCTGTATAGGTACTAATGTGTAAAACACAAAATTGAAGATGATCAATAGTGTTTTGACCGCCATAAGCGCATGTACGTCGGGATTGAAACCATAAACGTTTTCGCGAGCGATCGAAACACCTACTTCGTGGTAGGAGCTGGCTGCTGACGATATTCGACGTCAAAATGGTACATAGCGCCGAGAGAAGGAACTATAAATCGGTGGCCCACATATATTTCTGCTGTGAATTTGACGCGATTTTTGTTTGCTAAACGGTTGTATTCGATTTTCCGTTCCAGTCGAGAGAAGGTAACCGACAAAACAGTGATTTACAACAAACCGAGGATAGCCCAGTGAATATAACGAACCATTAACGGCTGGTAAGTACTGTCAGTTAGCTTGCAAAGTGCTACAATGTGAGAGTGAGACGTTACCGTGGGTGAACAAATAAATCAGTCGATAGATGGTATAACGCCTTCCGGGCGTACCTCGATTGCCACCATCCTACCGATGTTAGGAGGACTTAATCGCAAAAACCATAATTCGTTTAAACAGAGAAATAGCCGGTATCCATGAAGCCGACAAGTAGAAATACGGTCAACTGTCATGAAGACTTATTGCAGTTTCTCTTATAAATGAATAGTGCGATCGTTAGGAGTACCCATGAGCTATCTTGGATCAACAGTTGTCTGGTTCATGTGCTTCCACTACTTTTAATATAATGCATCCCAGGCGTAATAATATATGCGACAAAGCTAGGAAAATGAAACGACTTCGTTAACCTTCTTCACGGTGAGCGACTATGGAGGTGAGAAACACTTCACTCTGCAAACGCCAAGCACAATCACATACCCTAATTCGTAGAAAGATGATCGTGATGTCGTCAGGAAACTATATTAACATAGTCAAGACAGCCTCCATAATATCATTCATATACAGCGAAAAGGCCCACACCTTGAGGAACTCCACATTTGAGATCTTTCTTTCTGGACATGGTGCTGTCCACGCGAGATTGGACGTGTCTATCAATTAGATAGTCCTTAACTCATTCAGTAGCCTTCCAGATATTCAATATTCCTCAAGCTTTTAATTAAAAGTTCATGACTGGATAAATCAAGTAGGCATCACCCTCATCTAACCGATTGGTCTGATCCTCCTTTTTAAAGGTTCGTCAGACAGGATCGATTTCTAAGAAAGCCATGCTGAGTAGAACGTATTTTGGCGGTTGATCAGAAATTGCTCCATATGTTTCGAGACTGTCAAGAGAGAAGAACATGCTTTCCCTTTACACACACACCACACGACTGGTTTTATGTTGTCTGCACTCACTCGGTTAACTTCGGATATGATCGTCGAAGCTAAGCTGGTTCGAACACAATCCATACCGGAGTGTGGTGAAGCACATTGGCTTTGGCAATATATCTTTTCCAACAAAACCAAACCGACAATTGATTTGGACCCTTTAGACCAGTCGAGAGAGGATCGCGTTATCTTATGATTTACCACACTCCCGCGTGAAAGGAACACACACAGACGCTGGAAAACTAACTGATCAGGACTAGTAACCGTGCGGCAATACATTATTTATATCAACTAATTAAAGATTCAGAGATTTATGGTTTATTAAATGAACACTTTACCATACTACAAGATTACGGTATGAATGAATATGTGAAAATTAATAGTATATCAAGACTATCAAATATAAGACTAACACGGAGAATCAACCACATGTTGAGGTAGGGAATTTCAGAAAAAATGGCGCCGCCAATCAATACGACCTTGAAATGTAAGGTACGTTCGTGTGTCACTTTCCTGCCACACAATTTTATGGGTAAGAATAATATCACACCGTATTCTACGTTAGGTAATGGCACATACACCGAGACGTCGCAATCTTTCGATTAAATCAAAGGTAAGATATTTAATTGAGAAGCGAACTGAATGAGCGAGCAAAATGTATCACATACGAAAACAGCTTACCAACTGGATATTGAACTGGAGGTGAATACAGAAATGTTCGTAGAATACGTTCAGTTTGCCTGATTATCAGACCGAGATAAAGGCCTATACAACGGGCAATCTGATATGACGGATAACGTGTGAAGAAATAAGCTTTAAATCAATACCAAGCTGTGCAAGTGTAATAAATCGATTAAAACAAATATCAGTAGAATAGAGAAAAATCAAAATGCGTTCACACGATTAAATAATCAGTCGACGGACAGAGTTCAAATTCCTTGAGATTTACTTGACGCTACGCTAAGAAATTATTCTTTGGGCACATACCGACAAAGTAGAGTGGATAAAAAGTCAATAAATTCTTAGCATTGCGAGTTCACATAGTCCAAACAGCTGTGGTATTTTCAGCGTTTAACCGATGACTGATCACGTGACGTTCTGATAAAATGGGCGGGATAGCGAATGCTTGGATTGTGGGTAGCAATCAGGAACCGTGAATGACGAAGCAAGAGGAGGAAAGTAGACAATGAGATCGGGTGTTAATGTTTTCTACATTCCCGGAACTGTATGCGTGGAATCATTATTCGTACCGCTTTCCTAATGAATAGTTCAATAAACCTGATAGAAGCTCTGCGGAAAAATTTACTTCTTGTCCATTTGATTGACGCGAAAAACTGGGCTGAGCGACTCTTTCTCTAGACTGTGGACAGCAATGGATCAACAAAATTAGTCAGAGCGCGCCCTTTTCCCCATTCAATAATGTCGGATAGACAATAAATGAAGCAAAAAGCCTGTTACATATGGTAACAAATGTTGGTTGCGCAATTTTACAACCGAGTCGACTGATCAAACATCAGAGGAAGGTAGTATTACCTAATAACCCCGATACATTAAACCGACAAAAAATTGGTATACACCGAGGTTTGTGAAACGTGACTGTACTTTAGTTCTACGAGATTAAAAGTTCATTGCGTTTGCATTGAATGTACGTGATTGAACAAAAACCAACTCGTTTAGTGCTGAGCTTCAAGAGCAAAAGGAACATTAAAAGGGTGTTATATGCAAGCTATGAACGGTGGTCCTCCTTGAGGGTCAATAGATCAACGCACCTCTGTCCCAAACTACTGACAGGGCTCTAGTGCTTGTTCCAGTAAAGCGTGACCTGGCAGTATTTCAGCCTACATACTACCATACACGGATGTGCAATCGTGCAGTAATTTATGCTATGCGGCTAACACCGTGCTAAATTGATTGGCCACAGGTAGTGAGCTGCATGCTGAAACCGGCTGGAGTCTTACTACCATTTCCTGTTCTATTTTCTTTCTCATATCTGTCTAGGCCTGGCAACCTGACACTATCTTAGCCCACGTGCAGTCTCTGGCTGTGCGGCACTATGCCTGGATCAGGCTTGTGCTTTCATACCATCACACCATGTTTTTTATAACAAAAAACTGTTTCCATAGTGTATCAGCAATCGTGCGTGATAAACCGGAAAGCCTTACATCGTGGGGAGAGTAAGCAAGATAATTCCTTCCTTAGCCGTGAAATTATTTTTCACCTTCATTATAGACTCACTCAAAGATTCACGAGGTTTGAATGCGAAGCGCGTCTATATCGATAGTCGTAGTAAGCATAACATCCATTTAACAATCAGTTCACAATTTTGCGCTATCACTTACTATAGATTCAATGTTCGCGAACCTAGATCGCTTGCCAGTGGCGACGAAAATGACGATTATCACAGCATTCCAACAAACGACCACCATATCAGAATATATATATTCTTTTTTCGATCCCGAAAACTGCATAAAACTCGACTTTATTGATTTTCGTGACGACACATGTGACGCTTTCTAACGCAACCTAACGCGACTTGAGCTTCAGTGTTGTTGAGTGACTCATGTTAAACTCTAGAAATGAACTCCAATCGGTCCCGCTTTGCACTTACCTTGTTTTTTCATTTTATCTAGCTCTGCAACCCGCTAATCTGCACCTTCATATTTTGATATTGTTGCTGCCCTATAAATACACATCATGTCCATGGCCACACACACTGGACCTTGGACTTTCGTTCAACGTTCCAAGCAGGCTTTGATCTTTTACCTGACTGTTGCGTTAAAAACAACACATCGATTGATTGAACGCAACGATTATCTCTGCTACATCATAACAATTTGGCGACGGGATATTTCATCATAACAAGCTGTCGAGTATCTAGTTGCCATGAGTTCTGACAGCATAACGTGGCTTCAGTATTCAAATGCAATGTGATCACTGTGTCAGACCGAAACTGACTTCTCACTTTACCGTGTTTTGTATATTACCGAATCTTTGATACCGCCCTCATGTGTTACTTCCAGTTTGTAATATTCGGAGGCTGTATCAATGTTATAAACACGTGCTTGATTTCAAGTACAGGGAGACAAAAGTACGTTCGGTACGAACAAAAAAATTCATTCCCACATCACGCCCACTACACCACCTAACCTACAAGAGACAGCCACCTGAGATCTCGTTGACATGATTCACACAGAACCCCAATTGATATTCTATCTTTTTTCTCAAAATATAAACCATTCGATTTCACCCTCATTGTCTTTTAATTGCATCAACAGTGAGAGAATTGACTAGGCCAACGCTCCGTATGATACTCCACAGCTAGTGTGACTGAAGAGGGTGTTGGCGTAGAGTCCGATGATGCACAAAAGCCTACAAGTTAGGCGCGACCACGGCAAATGAGGTGTTAGATTAGCGCCAACACTCGGTCGCGTGCGCAGAGTAGGCCAGGTGAATCGCAACCGTTATTGTTGTTCGCTTTCTTCGGTCGGTGGCGATCATGTATGTACCACAATTTCATTTCATGCAACTTTTCAAGGGACTAAACAGTCCGAACCGGAAAGAACAATCTCTCTCGCAGGACGCATAGGCAGTATCTGCTTTTCACGAGCTTGCAGACGACGATTTAATCATGCCTCAAAGGTGA
>JACCGJ010024197.1:0-35297 GCA_013407085.1 Atriophallophorus winterbourni | reverse complement strand
AGATTAAGTGTCGGTGATTAAGTGTCTGGGGATGAAGTGACTGGTCACAGTAAAAACCTGGTACACAATTGATGTTAGTATCACTTACAGCAAACAGTGTTTCTGCTTCAAAATCATCCGACAGCGATACCAACGCTTCCATGAGGCGTTCACTACGCTGCTTTTCACACACCACAACACACGACCAATCCGTGGCTGTGAGAATAAGCAACCACCGTGACGTCAGATTGTAAAGACTCGAGTCATATGTTGGAACATCTGCACACGCTACCCTCAGCAAGTTAGTGAGCCAACGTTCTACGAGACATAGATTCATCGAACAGCACTGACAGCCGGGGAATGAAAAATGTCCATAGCTTCACACCTTAATATGTCTCAGGCGACCATAGCATTTCACGACCTAGGTCACTCCTAGCACCGCAAAAAACAGAGGGTAGCGTTTGAAGAGTTCAGCATGGGTGTGGGCATTGTATGGAATTCATTGAACGCCATCAAGTAATGGATATGCTATGTCAGGAAACCATGTTCTACAGCGATCTTTCCCTGACCACCAGGAAGCTGCTGTCGCTCAAGTCACCCGCGCCACCAGATTCCTATTAGCATACCCAACAGATGTCCCAATCAAGTTTGTATGTAATTTATCCCTAACAAGTTTTACATTTAAGTATGATTTCATCACGATTATAATGAAGTGGACCTCCGATAAGTTCTGTCGATGGTATACTGCTTCCGACGATTAAAATAGCAAGCGCTGGATCAACACTTCAAAACTGTAACACACACCCATGAAACTTACTAAATACGCAACGAGATCCACAATGAGGCCAAACAAAGGGCGATATGGCGTGAACACATGCAGGTCGTATCGCAACGACTCCAGCAGGAACAACTCCGAATTGACAATGAACTGACTGTACCGTTCCTGGTTGCGCGGAATATGTGAAATGAATGTTTGCAAACCAATTGGGAAATCCGCGGCTTTACACGCGACGTACAAACACGTGAGCATCATCTCTCGCGGATAAAAGTCCATCACGGATCGATTCAAGTAGAATCGCTTCAAATAGGTGACAGCAAATCCGTAAACCTGTATGGAGATGGGGAATAATAAGCGGAGTTTGTCAGACACTCTTCAACCAGAAACACTAATAGGATATAACAGACTAAGACATTAACATCAGAAGATGTACGCTATAAAAACTCGGATGACAGGTAATGGAAATCGGGGATCCCATAGTCAAATTAAAGCGTTTTCCAGTTGAGAAACTAGTAGTCAGTCATCTCACAATTAATGGATATTCAGGGTCACGCTGCATTGGACATTTAGCAATGACCGAAAATTTCAAAGAGCATATGCACCGGTAGTTGTATGTATGTATGAAATCACAAGCCTGATCCAGGCAAAGTGCGCACAGTCGAGGATTGCACATGTGCTAAGATACTGTCAGGTTGTCCAGGCCCAGACAGATATTGGAAAAGAAAATAGCAATAGCAGTGTGACCTCAGCGTGTATTCGCATGCAGCTCACTACCAGTGGCAAATTTTTTTAGCACGGTGTTAGCTGCACAGCACAGAAGTGCTGCACGATTGCACATCCGTGTGGGCAGGCGGAAGTTAGCATGAAATCAGTATGACAACACAAGCCTGGATCCAGGCAAAGTACCGCAAATTTAGAGACTCTCCGTGGGCTATGAAGCTGTCCGGCTGCCTAGGCTCATACAGGTTTAACAAAGGGGAAAGCGGGAAAGAGAGGAATCGGCAGCGAGAGGCGGAAATTATAGTTACGACACAAACATAAAGTTCAGAATCGCTGGCGAATGTGGATGCTCAACGAAAAACTGGAAAAAAACGGAGTACCATTCTACACTAGTTGCAAGCAGTGATCTTGCTGAAAATTTACCATCATTGCTTCAGTTGTATGCTTTTCAATAATGATCGCTCAATGATGAACAAGAAGCCACGATCCGAATGGAGGTGTAACTAATCGTAACAGAGGTGGTTATTTTCTGAGCATAAATGATTGGTAGACTATCGTAGACACAGAACAGTAAAACTTTAAGCATAGGATTCTTGTTTCTCTCACGATACAATATACAATAACAAATATCTGGGCGAACCTCATCAATTATAAAAGTATCAGTCTGGACAAAAGATTCATGAATGTTTAATTGCGATCGGAAAAACGATAGAGGGGTTCGAGTCCCACCTGAAGTAGAGGATATGCGCTGCTGTTGCTCTCCAATAAGAGCGAAACTCGAGTCCAGTGAATCCATTATGGACCGTCGTGATCAAATTTGTGAATATTTCAAAGGACTTGGTACTAATGAGTAGTAACAAACATAAAAAAACAATTCTCACACCACGGTAAAATTATGAAAGTAATATTTTGGTAAGTTGTCGTTCAAAGAATTGATGAAGCATTGAACGTCTGAACTGTTTTGAAGTGTACCGAGGAACGTGCTAGTTTGTACCAAACGCCTAAAAATCAGTTATTATACAGGAATTTCACACATACTCAATAGGGTATGCACTAAAAAGTAGAATCATGTACGAAACCAAATCGTTTACACTAAAGCCCGTCAGAAGTAGAGCCTGGAAACAACTATTAAGATTGTTCGTGTACTCTGACGACTCCTATTTTTGAAAATAATAATTACTCGTTGTTACTCCATGGGATGTATGAGATTAGATAAAACCAAAGGGCAGCTCTCAATCACTTGGGTAAAACACAATCTCACCTCATTCGGTAGTTTTGGGCTGGTAAATTTGTCAAAAAGTGCCTTCATCAAGAAAATATATCGCGTGATGATGTCCATTTCTTCGTCTAACGTGAGCCCCACATTTGGGTCATCAAGCTCAGCTGAGGGATCTCGCTCATTGGAAGGATGGATCCTATCGAGCAAGCTTCGTCGAGCTGCATTGAAGGCTTCTTGACGCTGAGTCTCCAGATCGACTGGATCAAAATGCCAGTTGTACAAGTGCGTGCTTGTAGAATACGCCTAGAAACGGAACAAGACTATCTGACGCTTGGCCACGATCAGGATAATATGCTACGATGTAAGGTGGAGAAACAGAATCTAAAAGCTTCGCCATTTTAATTGTTACACGTGCACTCGTGTGCTGTTGAAAAGGAAGTAAAATTTCAAGTAAACAAGTAAAGTCACGCAGTAGGATAGCAACGAGCATATAAACATTGTAGACTAAACGCGGACCGATAAAGAGTTGACTTGAAGTTTCAAATTGAAATTGTGACAAAAAATTGACCACTAAACGGATAAATGTTTGAACATGACAACGAATAAAATGGGCAACACAAACGTTTGAAGTCCTTTCGTTGAAAATCAAAACAAGCTATACTAAGCCGATATGACGTAATTATGAAATACGATGTTTTCAAAACTGATGTAAAGTTCACTGGATTGGTTCGAGGAGCGCGGACTCGAATAGATCGACAAAATGACATGAAGGTATTGTTCCCGACAACATCTCCGTTTAAAACAAACAAGAATGGTGAAAGAATTCAATGTGCAGTGAGATCTCGTGCAGGGAATGATTACTATTTTTGAGTGAAATTAATTGCTTTGTTTCAATCTATGCGGAATGAGTCAGAAAGTGGGAGAATATTAGCGATTACTTGTGCAATGAGAATAAGAGAGCACGGTGTATGTTTTACTCGGTAGTGTTGCGTGTGTCAGACGCATACTTAGCCGAACTACGATAGATCCGCTGCGATGACGTCTTTTCGCATCCTATCACTGGGCTAACACAATGAACGTGCACTGACTAAATGACGGGCTTAAAGGTAAATGAACGGTTGCACGGATGTGCAATCGTGCAGCATTTCTGTGCCGTGCGGCTAACGTCGTGCTAAATTGATTGGCCAACGGTGGTGAGCTCTATGCGAGTACACGCTGGAGTTTCACTAACATTTCCATTTTCCTTCCCCTTATCTGTCTAGGCCTGGGTAACCTGACAGTATCTTAGCCCACGTACAGTCTCTGTGCAGCACTTTGCCTGGATCAGGCTTGTAATGTCATACCATACCATAGCACCGGAGATTAAGAAAATGCATCGAGGATAGACATATAAAATGAAAACATGTTAGAGTCACCAGGAAGGCCACAAATTTGAAGTCATTTGGGAAATTCCACCGCTGTAATAGATAGACACAACGGACGGAAGTTAACCACAAACACAGACGTGCATATACATACGTATAGAAGCACATGTTGCAGAGTTGTGAGAGACGCTGAAGTTCGGCCAGGTTCTTCGGGAACCTATATAAAACCGAGGAACTGAATTGGAGCAGCATGTTCCCGGTCACAGCCTGTTACGAGTAGCAATTAATGTCATACACCTGTAAACCAGAAGGATAGGATATATCCATCGATCGCAGCACAAATGTGCAATCCAACGTCGTTAGTCAAGTACCGCAGAAGAGATAGTTCTGGATTAAAGTTATACTGATTAAACAAAGGGGCTTGGGTGTACATTTAATTACCACAAACAACGAGTAGCAATCACAATACTGCTTATAATGTTTGACATTTTTCTACCGATGCAATGGAAAATTTAGCCATGGGTTCAAGTAGTGGGACACAATATCCGTATCAAGGTGAACACTTTCCTGATAACCATATACATAACACTATGTTATATTGATTGGTGCCTGTAATGAGCTAAAATCCTGAACTTGTTGTTCCATAGTGTGATTAGGAGTTTCTTGCTAAGGCCTGGGAAACCTGACAGTAGTTGCGTGACTCTGGGATTACAATTTCACACACGCAAACGTGAAACGAGAAAAAGTATCGTTCGCAGCAAATTTTATTCCGAACAAACAATCCAAGAAAATCCGATAAAAAACTTTCTCATGACACCGGTTGATCCTGTTCCATAGGAGTCGGCGCTGCTGGCTCATCTGGGACAACAGGCTCTGAAGCACTTGATCGAGATGCAAACAATTGCAAGAATTCATCGACATTAGCATCCTCGTACTTGGTGAAATTTCTAGATTTGCCGACAATCGCCAACGAAACATTCTGGAAAAGAAAAAGAAAAACAGGATTGTATGGGATAAATGTGGGTGAATAAGCAGAAATTTAGAGGTGGCTGACTCATGAAAGCCAAATCAGGGAAACTGATCCACACCAGGTGGGCTAAAATACAGTCAGCAGGTATCATTGTGCCAGGCCAATGTGACAGTGAAAGCCGCAAGAAAGTTATCATACTGATGTCATTCTACTCGTTGACAACACTTGCGTGAATGCAGGATTGATTGCGGTGTAGGAACCTCATTCCAATGTGCGTGTGCCTAATATTTAAAAAGGTTCAGTAGCTTTTTAGGTCTCACCCTTCCCATGTCTTTTAGAATTTTTCACTATGTCACGGTTGTGTGGCAGTTAAGCACTTGATAACTGCTACGGTGTAATGTTGTCAATCATGATGTACAACATGATGGAACCACAATTATCACAAAAGGTTGACAGGTTGCAACAAAATTACAGGGCAAGGCAAACTTGTTAAGACGCAGGGTGAAGATGCCGCTTTTCCGATTTTGGAATGAATAATCTTACGAAGTTTACAAATGCAAGTCGATTGTTCTTTTAACCGATTGATTTAAGCGAGAAGCATCAATGGAACATCAGCATAGTAAGTCAAGTCACTTAAAAGCTATCGAGGTAGTACGCTGTGGGGTGATGCAACCTTAGGATAATTTGAAGAACTAACTCACGCTTTCAATGTAAAAAAGGTGAGGGTAGTACCCTACAGGATTACGTTAGCTTGGGATAATATTTAATACACGGTCATGCTTTCAGTGTATAAACGTGGGAGTGAAATGACCAATAGACTGCTATAGGTGAAGAACTTGAACTCGTGCATCCTTTATCGTTATAACTCAAAGTTATGGGCAATACCAAACGAAAGCAAAGCTTTATCAGTGGTTTTTAAACAAATGAATAAAATGGCAGAAAATAAAAAAATCGAAGGATATTTATTTGTGCATTTGAGACATGATCAAGTTTCATATCAATTTTATTAAATCATCTATTTTTGCCGCAAAACGTTCACGACCTATTATGGAAGTTCATGGAACACATGATAATAAACAAATCATATATACAAGAATTAGGAAATCATTGTTCGAGATGATAGGCACGAAGATGATGTGATGTGTTGGCCATTGGGATTCACAAACCTTTGTGGTCATCTCCACCTCGTTTGGCAGCGTGCCGTTTAAAGCCTTCAAACCATGATAAATAAGGTCGTCCAATGAACTTGAGGCTATTTCATCCAAATGCCTCTCCAAGTAGGTTCGAGCAGACTGGGATCTGGAGCCAATCGCGATGGCTTTGCAGTCGTAAGCATTGGAAGAAGGGCACTATGATAAGGATAGAGAAAAAATAGTGTTTGAATAAAAAAAATCAATTGACGAAAACCGAACTATGTAAACATATTTACTACGTAACATACAAGGAACATAATGAAACAGGTGTTGAATTTTCAACGACGAGAATACTGCATCGGAAAATAGCATTTACGTGTTGAAGCTAAGAGCGTGCCAAAACCAGTAATGAGGAAGTAGAAAATCAAAAGCCTGGATCCAGTCAGAGACTGCATGTGGGCTATGTTACTGTCAGGTTGCTCATGCTTAGACGGATATAACAAAGCAGGAATAGCAGTGATATTCCGGCGTGTTACAAAGCAAATGAAAAACCACAAAAGACAACTAAAATTTGAATCGTGTCATTAACCGAATGCAATATGAAGCAAATTTGAAGGGTAACTATTCCAGATTAGTGTAGCTCGCGTGGGCTACTGAGGCAGTGTTTGAGCAATATCGCCAAGAGTAGAAAGAAAGTCATAATGGATTAGTGGAAAACGAATGCAACACCAATTGCTGAGGTGGGTTGAATCCCTGAGTGCGAATAACGCGACATAATATCGCTGTATTTGCCTGTTAGCTATGATGTTGCCTAGTAATCTGATCAAAAGCTGTGTGATGATATTTTGCTGTCCCTGTTTTTATTACTAACTGTATTCTTATTTCACTTCTTACCGTTATCATTTTCTATTCCAGAATGTGTACCGCAATTTCTAGAAGATTAAAGCCCAATTGTCTTCGTCTTTTGATATTTTGACATAATCGGATCTTTCATAACAAACAGCTCATTATAGACCGATGGAGTAATCCTGTATCGTTCAAGAAAAATGACAAAAATGCAGCGATGTGGTCGATGGCAGTAATTCTGTCAAAGCGACGAACACGAGCTACTTCGGTCTACTAGGCCGACGCAAGCTGAAAGTATCTTAGCCCATATGCAGATTATGACTGTGGCACCTTGCCTGGATCACGCTTGTGCTTTAATACATACTTCGATTAACAATGTCGGAAAAATATAGATCGCTTATGTCTCTTGCCAACATTATTACGGCTGAGATCAAACCTGCCACACAACGGCGTTTAATAATCGAAAGCATGTGAAATCACGTCGACCGGAATAAAATTAATCTAAGACGGTTTCTAGTAGGACGAAATAGAAAGATCTTATCATATAAGATAGAAAAGTATGAAATGAAAATCTTATAAATGTAACACATGGTTAGAAAATTGGTATCCATGTATGAAAATACAAGCCTGAAGGCAAGAAAGTACCGCAGAGCAATAGACTGAATGCCGGCTGAGAAACTGTCAGTTAGTGTCAGCCTGGACAGATATAAAAAGATAGTAAGTGAAACTTCAGCGTGTCTCCGCATGCAGTGCAAAAGCACAGGATATGCGCCATCTACCAGTAAATGAAGTTTGGAAAATGTGAATAATTTCTTGCATTCTAAGGAAGCATCGTGCTATTACTCTAGACCTCCGCCTTAACAGGGGATTATGGGTTGAAGTATCGACACTAGATATTTTGCGATACTGCCAATGTGCTAAAATGCCTTTACACCGATTGCAGCGTCTTTCTATATTGTCATTCTGGATCAACGGTCGTCACAACCATAGTGATTATAAGGATAAGGTCTTGCTATTAAAAATACTCTACGGACGAGCCTTGGAAAATAAAGCTCAGCTCTGGGCATGCACGCGCCATCCCGTGCAATCCGGCAAAACTGCTAGTAATGACGAAGCAACGGAAAATCCTAATAACTCGCGCCTTGAAACCAGAATGCTAAATATGGAGCTTGTGAGTCTATGGAGGCGAGCCAACCAAACGCCAAATCAAATTAAAAAGTTTAATGAGTTCCAGCTATCATAAATCATGGAAAAGTCTTTAGGAGTCAACCACAAGAAACAATCCAGAGCTTGAGTCCCGCTAAACAGTTCGCAGTTGCACTCAATTTCGTTCCGGCAAATCTTTTGGTTCATAATTTGTTGTGGATCGTGATCACTCGTTAAAAATCAGCAGCTAGTACTCTAAATCGAGCTGCCATAGCGTAAATCTTAGTGTACTTCATTTACCATTATAGAAAATAGCACGGAAAGTTCAAAGTGGCATAAAGCTCAGCGTTTGACGATAGGAGGTTTTCAGATCTCATTCGGCAATCGGATCGTGTCTTTGCCGAGCTAAACAAATCTATCGACCAGTTCTTTATTAACATTACAAATAGTAACACTCGAGAAAGAAACGCTCCGGTACTGGGCAAGTGCTTCGCAATTGTTAGGTAGGTAACGCACATACCATACTTAAAAAAACTTGAAGTGCCGGACCACTCAGGCCTTATGGCGTTGAATGAGGACCAACTACCAGAAGTGAAATTTCAGCCACGTATTATAGACCGATAGTGCTCTCATTCTGTAGAATTTCAACTCCCACACCCCTCAGATCATCTAAATATTTCTTTCGGACATCATCATTCGTGCAGTTGGAAAGAAACTGTCAGAAAGGTAGCACTGCCGCACCTTAATGGAGATACGCAATGAGGACGACAATTGTTCACATGTTCATGGCTTCTATGGTATGATAGTATGAACGCACAAGCCTAATCCAGGCAAAGTGCGCACAGTTAGAGACTGCACGTGGGCTATGATACTGTCAGGTTGCCCAGGCCTAGACATATATGAGGGAGGATAGAAATGGTAGTGAAACTCTAGCGTGTTTCAGCATGCAGCTCACTACCGTTGACCAATCAATTTAGCACGATGTTAGCCGCATAGCACAGAAATGCTGCACGATTGCACATCCGTGCACGGCTTCTATATTTACTACGAAGTACTCGATCAGAGATTTCAAACCTACACCAAAACGAGCTAGAACCTAAAATCGAATTAAATGTTAAAAACAACACAGTCGGGAAGATCTCGTTAATTCGCTCATAGCACGGTTGTGGTTTCAGCTTATTTGCCCTTCTATTTAGAATTTTATGGTTGCACAGCAGTTAAGCACTAGAATCACTGCTAAAGCTCATCACTGTGGCAGAAGTGATACTGAAAATTAATAACAGTCTTATGTATGAAACTGTGACATTCTAGAAAAAGTAGAAGCTTCACAAGACGTTGCGATCACAATAATTTTGGAGGCTATGTAACGCATTTATCCGGCAACAGAATTTTTGGCAGCGACGTAGATATCGAAAAAAACAAGTTAATGTACAAAGACTTCCCTAGTTAGACTACGTATTGCGAATGGAAAAGCATCGTCTACGGAACGCGGTTTTGTTTGCCACTGATAACTCGGAATGGCGCAGTTTTGAGCGTGGGCAGACTCTCACTCATGAAAGCACAAGCCTGATCCAGGCAAAGTGCCGCACAGTCAGAGACTGCACGTGGGATATGATACTGTCAGGGCTAGATAGACATGAGGAAGAAAAAAGGAAATGGTAGTGAGAATCCAGCCTGTTTCAGCTTGCAGCTCATTAACTCTGGCCAATCAATTGAGGACGGTGTTAGCCGCACAGCACAAAGTACTGCATCTTGAACGTATTGTGGATAGATAAGTAACGAATGATGACGTGCTTTTTGAAGCTGGTCAACAGGGCATGTTTACAATAATACGACAGCACCGCTTACACTGGCTGGGTCATGTCTAAAGAATAGAAAATGATCGTATTCCAAAAAGGTCGAATCTATGGCAGGTTGAAATTAGACTATTAGACAGACCTTACTTGCGGTAAAAAGTTTGCAAAATAGACATGAAAGCACTGGACGTTGACCCTACCAGTTTGGAAGAACTTGATCTGGAGCCATCACTTCGGAGGCACTTTGTGAAGCGTCATCTGCAAGTTGATCTAAAGAAGATACTGCTATCGTCTGCTGAATATACATTACGGCACCAGCGTGCAACTGCAACCGATCGACTGAGTACTGCCGAGCCGATTGTTTGATCGTATGAAACACTGCGAAGCAACCACGGTCGACATCTGTAGCGTCATTGGTTGTGATCTGTATTTTTTGAATTTTAGAGTCTACTTTCTATATTCTCTTCCATGTACAATACTGATGTATTTGTTTGACTACTGTAATAAGGTTATATAATGTACTTTAAATTTCCCGTGCTTCGTCTTCTCCATGCGTGATGACTTTTTGGGATTATTCATGTGCGGATAATGCAAAAGGCAATCCAATTTTAGCTGTTACATCTCTTTCATCCCGTTAGATGTCAATCGCCTTTTCAATACGAGGAATACAAAGAGGAATATATTTGTTTGTGTGGTGAGAAGCATTTATTAGCATACTTTTGTAATTGTGTAGTTTACCGTCGCACACCAACCAAAGGATGCCAGCATTCTTCTTTTATGCGACTATCTCCTCCTGGAGGATGAGTCGGCTTCAATAAAGGGTCTTGTGAATTTGGGTACAAAGCAGCGTCCCCAGCACCACTCGGCGTTTGTTAGAGTCAGCTTCTCTAGCCTTTGCACAACCAAGTGTGACCTGCAAGGCAGCAGGGAGTAGCTAGAAGGGGGTGGTGTGCACCAACTAATCGTCTACGAGACTGCTCGGGATTTTTCCTGGGCAACCTGACAGTATCTTAGCCTACGCGTAGTCTGTAACTGCGCGGCACTTTGCCTGGATCCGGCTTGTGCTTTCATCGATTTGCCCGAAGCAAAAAGGTTTTCAGGTGCCAGTCACTCGCCCTAGCCCCTTCTCCTATTGGTAGAAGCAGTTCCTCCGGGCTCGCGGAGCCACTCGTGCAGACCAGAAGCTGGACTTAGTTGTCAGTGGCTATTTGAGACGAGCGCCATATGGGAGCTTTTAATAGACAGTGGGAGCTTATCCCCAATGCCACCCGCGGCTATGACAACCTTTCGAACCAACATTCCATATGAATCGATACAACTGTGCCAAAGCAAACTTATTATTGAGTATTTCTATGGTTTCATCATTTAAAGCCTTCTCTGTTACCACTTTGCTCTTGACAATCTATTATTAGTCTAAAGCTAAAATCAATTATATTTCAAATCAAATTTCCAATTTTCAATCAAACTTTCTTTTTTCCGATTTTGTTGGAATTATGGGAATATATAAAAATACTTATAAGTGAAGGCTATGTGTGCTTCCACAAAAGTATTCTGCTTTCGGCAAATTCTCTTCAATTGTTTCAATCTAAGGTATAATATATATATTATATAGATATACTATATAGATATAATATATATTATATATTATATAATAGGTATATTCGTCGGTATCAGGAGAAACAAGACGATAATGTTAACAAGTACAAAATTGCTTACCAAGTAATAAACATGAGGACCTGAATCGTCATAACCAGTAACAAGCATGCCCGCACCATAAGGCCGATGGCCATATCGTTGTGTGGGTATCTGCATTTTGAGAGTGATTGCAGATAAAAGACGAGAAACTGGCAGAGGTTCATCATATGCCCAACGGCTATCGGCACATTCCCGACGCATCATCCTACTTAGCATCCGGCCATCAGCAGTTAATCCAGCTATGGCCACACCGATGTGATCATCAATAATAATTATCTTTTCTTGATAGGACGACAGTTCTGATGGAGCGCGTTTTAATGCAACGATCACGGCGTGGTCCGAATTTTTAAGTGCAATAGCTGCAGAACCTTGATCAACAGCATGCATGGCATATTCGATTTGTAGAATGCGTCCCTGCGGACTCCAAACACTGACATCATGGTCGTATTGACTTCTGAACATTGCGACCTGGATTAGTAACAAAAGTTCAAAAGTTTGCTAAGTCTGAAGGTCGTTCAGTTCAGTTCAGTTCAGTTCAGTTCAGTATGCACAGGACACTATGTGGCTAACGAGCCAATCGAGCGTCCAGAATTTTTTTTTGGCGGGAAGCTGCTTACCACTCTTTCGCTCAAAAAGTGTTGCCTAAGATTCAGACGGCTGTTTCTCTTCGCGAGCTTCAATGTATGTCCTCTAGTTGAGGGGTTGATCGCTAGAGAGAACGGGATTTGACAGCCCTCATCGCCTAAGCCTTTCAGGATTTTGAAAGTTCCTATGAGGTCACCCCGTGGACGCCGACGCCGAAGGAAGAAAAAACCTAAAGAAATTAGACGTTCTTCGTAGGGTTTCCCAGACATACCTTCAACCATTTTGGTAGCCAGTCGTTGGACTCTTTCTAGTAGTAATATGTCCTTTTGAAAGAAGGGGCTCCAGGCTTGCACGCAGTATTCTAAATGCGGCCTGACAGTCGCCTTATATAAAGGGATAAGCACTTCCGGCGTTCTACATGTCAGAACGGATTTAAGCCTAAAGAGTTCTCCTCTAGCTCGTTGTGCAGCTGTGGCAAACTGTGCAGCCCATTTGAAGTCCGCTGTTACGACTATACACAAGTCCTCAATCCTCTGAATAGATTGAAATTCGATCTTACCGTTATTCGCAGTTACTGTAATTCTGTCAACCTCTACCCGTCCACCTTCATCCAGTGTCTTAGAAACTGGATCTAAAAAGCTTAAAAAAATCGAGATACACGACCTTCCTTTAAGAAAGCCATGTTGAACCGTGCTTGATGATGAATTGTGCACGAGGTGGCAATCGATCCCTGATAAGTCGTTCAATTCAGTTCAGTTCAGTACAGTTCAGTTGCACAGGACAGTAAGTGGCGAACGAGCTAATCGAAAGTCCAGAATTTTTTTGGTGGAAAGCTGCAGAGAAGCAACCATCACTGCCAAAGCATTTATTTTTTATTGTGATTTGGATATCCTCAACGATCGCGATGCCAAGGGACTATCCGGGTTGTATTTAGGAAGCACGAAGTTATGAATGATGTTGGAAAGATAAGAATACATTTCTCTTCACCAGTACGCTGAGAGGTCAGCTAAAGAATAGTTGTGTATTAAACAAACAGAACTTCAGCATTTCCTTACTTACCAAACAACGCTAAAAACGGTGAACAATCTAATCTTGCATAGAAATAATAGGGGGAGAATTCAGGAAAAAGCTTACCCCATATGCGGTCCAAAACCTGCCTAAAACTTGCGACAGAACTGCAGGATACAAGTTCTTCTAGAAGCCGGTTCCAGAAATTTACCACCCTGAGGCTGAAAAGTTTTTCCTGGAGTCTAGTCTACATCACTTCTTAGCAAGTTAGAGTGAATGGCGCTGGGTGCCAAGCTCAGGAATGAAGGCAAAGAAATCGGTCAGGATAACGCAACTTAACCCGTTCAAGATCTTGAAGGTTTCAATTAAGCCACCTCTCAAACGACGGCGCGTAACTGAAAAAGATCTAGGGTTTTCAGGCGTGCAGCGTAAGGTTTCCCTCATTGACCCTCAATCCTGCGAGTTGCGAGACGCTGTACGCTTTCGAGTTGAACGACATCCTTCTTGTAGTAAGGGCACCACGCCTTGACACAACATTTTAAATGCGGCCGAACTAATGCCTTGTAAAGGGGAAGGAATACATCGGGTCTTCTGCTGGATAACACGGATCTCAGCCGAAAGAGAACTTTGCAAGCACGTTGAGCTACAGCGGCGCATTTGTCCTCCCATTTAAAGTCAGTCCTAACTAGTACTCCTAAATCCTTAAGACGCTGTGTGGCGCTAACAGTGAGAGAATTCCCCGACACCTGAACTGAAATCTTATCAACCAGTGCTGACAAGAGTTGGCTCTTATTAAGGTTCAGTTGGAGGTCCCACTGGTGTGACCAGTTTATGACCCGTTCAAGGTCGTGCATCCAGGTATTTTCGTCTGTTGATCCGATGAATTTCACATCATCCGCAAAAATGAAGCACGGACACTTCAATGCAGATGACAAGTCATCGATGAAAATCAGGAATAGAAGAGGACCAAGTACCGAACCTTGGGGTACACCAATGGTCACGTCGGATTCATTCTACAGCGTAGATCCTACCCTAACTCGGAATGTCCTACCTGTTAGGAAGGCTTTTAATCAAGCACGTAGACTACCCCGAATGCCTTCTGCTGCTAGCTTAATCTCTAGAAGGCGGTGGTTTACGGAATCAAAAGCCTTGCTAAAGTCTAGGTAGAGGACTTGGACAGGCTTCCCTTCATCCATCCTTTTAGTGGCAGTATTGAGAAAACTAAGAATGTTTGTCAGGCAGGATCTACCTTTAAGAAATCCATGCTGAGTTACACTCAGTAAAGAATGCCGACCAAGATGCTGACAGATATTGTCACGCAGCAGTTTTTCCATTGCTTTCGAGACGATGCTAGTCAGGCTGACAGGTCTATAGTTCCCGACAGTTGAGGTGCAACCACCCTTGTGTATTGGCACCATAATAGCTTCTTTTCACTCACTGGGAACCACTCCCGTGTTCAAGAATGAATCGAAGAGCTTGCATATTGGTTCTGTAAGCACTGAGGCAAGATTCTTCAGCATAATCGAGTGGATACCGTCTGGTTCCTCAGCTTTGTTGACGCGAACATGGATAAGTGCTTCATAAACCTCGGATTCCATGAAGGACAACTCATGTAGTGCAGAAGTGCTAGGTAGTAGATTAAACGAGCTAGACGGAGCAATTGAAAAATTATCACGTCTCTGAACGCTACTGAAGAACCTAGAGAAGGCAGTCGCCTTAGACAGGTCGGTATCGGCTAATTTAACTCCAGATTTAAATCTTCAATGTTTTCCCTAGTTTTTCCTTTCGATTGAACGTAACTATAAAATCTTTTGGGATTGGATTTAGCATCCCTAGCTAAGGATAACTCAAACTGCTGTTTGAGCAAACGCTGTATTTCAACGCAAGCGTTCCGAGCGGTTTTGTATCGGACCCATGAACCAGAAGTGAGAGATCGGTTGTATAGTCGCCATGAACTATCTCGTTTACGGGTAGACCGACGAACTCGAGGAGTCCACCAGGGTAGCCTATGATGCTTTTTCACTACTTGCAGCGGAGCGTGCTTTCCTTGTAACTCCTTAAAATACTTACAAATTCTATCCCAGTTTTCACTTACAATAAAATCGTTAGAGAGCTTAAAGAAAGCTTTTGAAGTCAGTAAGTTGGCGCGCGCTTCAATACGGTACGTGATCCCAATTACATTTCCATATCATTTTTTCCTCTATACGCTACATACCGGAACCGATAACTTGTAATAATATCCTAAAGTTAAAATTTACGTTTCACGATATTCGATATAATATGCATCCTAAAACATCAATCTCACGCCGCATTAAAATTCGTAAAATTCCTCAAACAAGAAATTGCACCGTAAGGTTAGATAATGACACTTCTTTAATCTTAAATAAATTGAAAAAATTAGAATCTGAAATATTGAGTCTACGTAACGAAATAACAACTTCTCAGACATTATTTGATTCTCTTAAACCTTTATTATCTCTTATGAAGCCTAATTCCATTATTGATAATGATATCCTTATACAAACCAATAAATTTGTTGAAACTCTTTGTACTGAAATTACTCAAAGAGAAACTCGTTCTAAGAATATCATTTTATTTAATGTAGCTGATAATTTTCCTTTAAATGACTTGAAAAGGTGTTTTCTCACTTCATACGGTATTCCGGTAGATTGTGCTGATTTTGTCCGTTTACGCAAAAACAGCCTGAAACAACGAACTCCAATACTTATAAAATTCACCGATAAATGTTTCGTTTCCTATATATTAGAGAATAGAAATATTTTGAAATCCATTCCCAGATTTTCTAACGTTACTATAAAGCCAGACCTCACCCCTATGCAGAGGCGTTTCGGTCATAAGAAACGCAAAATTACAATTATTCCCACAACTCAGTCTTCTTCTGATTCATCTGAGTGTATGCAGTGTGATTCACCTGTAGTTACTACACCTTTAAGAAGCCAAGATTTATCACCTGCAAACGACATAGTTCACAAAACACCGCCACCCACTAAGCGTTCACTTCCCCTACCTACTTTTAGACAGACACGACCTCTTCTCCCAAATCCTGTTTCATTTAGAAACACGGCATTCAAGAAGCCCCCAAACCAACAAATGACGTTGGTGAATAATAATAGGCACGCACATTATACCAGTTACCGTATTCAACCACCATTCCCCCCTAAACAGTATAATCAGTCTCCCATTGACTACACTTTGCTTCACAGACCCTCCCCTTACTCCCCTGGTTATTATGCTCAACCATTTTACTCCTCTAATTATATGACTCAAAATCCTCCATTTTATAATCGATACACATCTCAATACGTACCGTACACGCCTTTTTATGATCATGCCAATTTTTTTCCAAAAATAATAAATCAAATAATAATTGCTCTAAATTTTTGTCTCAATTAACTTCCACTCCTTTTAATCCCGCTCCTTCTTATGTTAGTATTCTACTTATAAATGCCCGATCAATTACCCCTAAAATTCAAATGCTTAAATCTTTTCTCATTACGAACTTAGTAGACATTATTCTTATAACTGGAACGTGGAACCTGAATGACCAACACTTATAGTACCTAATTACCAGATATTCAGGAATAACCGAAGTTCGAAACGGGGAGGTGGTACTCTTATCTATGTTCATTCCAAATTTAAAGCTGATACCTTTACTTCACCTAGTTCGACAGAACTAGAAGACTCAACATGGATTGTATTACCATCCTTAGATCTCTTAATAGGTTGTATTTATTATCCACCGTCTTCAACCATCTCTAAAATGGATTCCTTAATCAATGCGTTTATAGAAGCATCTCTACACGACACGAAATATAAGCTTATTGCTGGTGACTTCAACATACCAAAATTAAACTGGCACGATCCTGCACATCACAGCTGCTATACACCTTTTAATAGAACGATTGACTTACTAGGATATAAGCAATTTATTGACCAACCTACAAGAAATGACAATAACTTAGACCTAGTCTTCACTCTGAATCTTATTCCAGCTAACATGAAGGTAATTCCATCTTTCCTTAACAGTGACCATAGAATATTATCATTCCAAATATTATGCGCCACAACTTCTGCCAATTCTTCGCAGCCATCTAATAATAAGCATACCTACAACTACATTAACTGGAAACTACTGTCAGAATTCATTAGAACAGAAGACTGGAGCCGATTCTTCCTCTCTAGTGATTTCACAACAGTCTCTTCAACATTTCATACACAATTGAGAGGGTTACTTATGAAGTCATCATATAAGCTCATTAGGCACACAAAATTAACGAAAGTCCAGAAAATAGAAAAGAAAATGATGGAACTACATTCCGTTGCTCTAAAAACACATGACATATTCGCCCTCCTTCGTTCTTATGAACTATCAAGAAGTCACAGATATGCTTTAGATGGCACGCTTAGAGCCGACGAAAACAAAGCTCTTATAAGTCAGGATAAGCCGGAATCACTAGGTAAACTTTTCAAGTTAAGATCATCCAACTCACCTAGCAACATAGATTTCATTATCGAATATTGTAATTCATCCGCCGTTGAAACAAGTGTTAGTTCACCTGATGCTATCTGCGAAGAATTCCTTTTTTACTTTAACTCTACCTACAACAACTCAAACTACGTTTACACAACCAGTCATCTTCCTTCGCCGAATACACTAAATACTTTGAGTATAAACCTGAGTGACATAAATAAATTATGTCAGCAATCAACTGTCAGTCTTAAACCTGACACAGCAGGCATACCTCCAGCCATATGCAAAATGGGTGGTAAAGACTTTCAACTTCTCCTGCTTAACCTATTTAACGCATCTATTGAATCTGGTACCTTTCCGGCAGAATGGAAACACTCAATTGTTATACCTAGATACAAATCTGGCTCAAAACACTTAGTTACTAACTACCGACCAATAAATCATACAGCCTTCTTATCAAGATTATTTGAAAAAATTGTAAAGAAAGCTATGCTTGAATATCTGACACCTAGTTTCTTTTCTAAGGCACAGCACGGATTCCTTAACAAAAGATCCTGCATTACTTGCCAGCTAGAATACTTAGACTGCATCACAAGTTCAATTGAAATTGGCTTTTCAGTTATAGTTGTCTTCCTTGATATAACCAAAGCTTTCGACACAGTACCGCATAACCTATTACTATCTAAGCTAAGGTTCATTTGGTATAGGTGGCAATCTTCATTCTTGGCTCACTTCTTTTCTTACAGATCGCACATACTGTGTTGAGGTTAATGGTCACAGATCGCGCACCTTGCCGATTTCAAGTGGCGTGATACAAGGCAGTGTTTTAGGTCCATTACTTTTTCTCCTATACATAAATGATGTACATACAGTCGTCTCTCATAGTAAACTATTCTTGTTCGCAGATGACATGAAAGTAGTAATTTCCTTCCCATCTTCTGAAACACAAACTTACATTGCCAGACTAAACAAAGATTTGGATGCATTATCCAAATGGGGTAAAATTAATGGTCTCTCATTTTCTGTAGAAAAATCTAAGTTCATGCCTTTAAGATGTACAATTCCTGATAACTCAATCCTTCTTAATGGTAATCCTATTCAAATTATTGATTGCACACGTGATCTTGGGTTCAAATATTCAGCATCGCTTACATTCAACGAGCATATACATCACGTGGTCTCAAAAGCAAAGCAGAGTGTTAATATGATTCATAAGTTCTTTACTCTCCCACACTGTAAGTTAGAACTTTATAAACTTTTCACCATACCCCTCTTTGATTACTGTAATATAATATATAGCAGTATGAATAAAACGGATACCATCCTTTTGGAAAAAGTACAACGTACATTTACTAAATCAATCACCGGATATAGCTCGAATCAATCATATAGAGAAAGATGTACGCAGCTCAAGCTAGAACCACTATGGTTCCGTAGAATTAGACACAAACTAATACTGTTCTTTAGAATAATATCTTCTGATAATATAGATAAAAATTCGTCTATTCGCTTCCGACAAGGTTCTAGATATAACTTAAGAAATCAAGATAACCTAGTGGAATTACCTAGATCCTTTACGAAAGTAAGAAGTAACTTCTACCTAAATAAATACGCTAAACTCTGGAATATTCTTCCGAAAAACATAAGACTTTGTACCTCACTATGTGATTTTAAATCACATTTGTATTCATTTCTCACAGTTGAAAAATTAATGAAACTTCTCAACCTAGATGTCTCATTAGATGAACTATACAATCATGGCATTGCTGGATATTAACAGTGATATCAGTTTTTTCAACTTTCATAGTGAACAGTTACTCCGACCCTTGGTATTTATTTTCAGATTACCTCTTTACATCCATTTGAAGAATTCCGGTTCAATAACGAGTCAACACTGGGACGCCAAACCTTCTACGAATACCCACGAAAAGACAATCTTCATTTAGAACATATATTCGACAATAATAATTTGTGTTCCAATTAAACATTTTTGAAGATTTTCTTTCTTCGAGATTCCTCGCATCTTCGATGTTCCGGTCCATCGTTCTTCAATATTCTTCGTATCATTTTTCCCCTCACCCGATTTTCTTTTCATACAATAACTGCTCATATATTGAATTTCTGTAAAACTGATTGATTATCATTTACCTGGACCATTTTAACGAACGAAAAATTAGCAGCACGTATGACCTTGAAAATGTTAATAATTATTGTCCATTTTTATGCTTTATGTATACAAACAACTTTGATAATTATCGATCATGCTTAGCATGCCTTGGAATTCCAAGAATAAAATATTTATTTATTTATTTATTTATTTACATGACCAAGCAAATAGTTGAATATAAACAAACCTCCGAAGCAACTCAGAAGCGCTTAGATCTTCGCAAAGCCAAGTTGTCTTCTCTGTTCCAATCCATCACTTCAACCGTACCCAACGTAGCACAAGTAAGCTCACTGATTCCGACATTCGCTACTACTGCTGCTTCTCTGCCGATCTGCACTCGTTCTTCATTCACCACCAACAAATTGTCTCCAGATTCAGCAGAAAAATATACTCATGTGAATTTCACAGCAGCGAAGAAAATAGCCCCGGAGGCAAGCTCCCGTTCCATAGAGGCGTTAACAGTGATATGCACCAATGTGCCGGAAGCGATTTCACCCTGTTTCAAAACTCGACAAGCGCAAGATGCGCAACAATGGCGGACCGTATGTGAGTCATTGAAAATTTCTTCAGAGGCTGAGAATATTGTGCGTTTGTCCAGACATCCGAAATCAGTACATATTGGCGAGCCTAGACTGCTGCGCGTCACGCTTAAATCCTTGGTAGATGTTGAATCCGTTTTGCTTTCTGCTTACACCTTGCGCAACGGAACCTCACCCATTCGTATATTTCCGGACGTGTCATCGATTGAACGGCAAGCTAAGAAGGAAGCGAGCTTCAATTGGAAACAAGATAACGACAAGAAAAGCATCTTTTTTCATGGAGTTCCGGAACTAAATGACGCGGATACCAATAAAAACACCATTCATGAGTGCGAACAATGGCGTTTCATTCAACAACAAAGTAAAATAATTGATACTTTGACTATTGGTTTGAAACGATTGCCTGCCTCGCCTACCTACAAGGGTTTAGGGCCCCGTATACTCAAAGTGACTCTCCAATCCGAATCCATGGTGAGCGATGCGTTTCAAAGTTGGTATCGACACAAACGTTTTGCTCCTTCCGAGATCAGCCTCCGTTATGCTCTTAATAAAACGCGAAGTGGCGAACTTCAAATTGTTCCTGTCGGTGATATAGTTTGTGCCTCAAAAAACTTAAGCCAGCCGGTCCTATTAGGATCGGCGTAATGGACGCCCAAAACAACTCTGCAGACTCCGCCCTATCGCGCGAGAGCCTAAAATGTTTCTATGCGAACGCCCAAGGCCTACTCAGTAAACTTCCTGAACTTCGTCTTCGACACGCTGCTCAACGCTTTGACGTGATAGCTGTGACTGTGACACGGTTATCATCTTCCGTTGCAGACGACGAAATTTCACTTCCTGGTATGATTGTCATTCGGAAAGATCGTCCCACTAAGGGTGGTGGAGTTCTTTTGTACCATAACACCTCACTCCACTGTGAACAACTATCTCACATTCGTCTGCAAACAATGGATTCACTGTGGTGCCGTTTGCAGCTCAGAAACAGTGACTCTGCTCTACTGGCTGTGATCTAACGCCCACCAAATGCTCAACCTGTTGCTGATGTCAACCTATTAGACTCCTTGCGATTCGCCTTATCAATGCAACATAGTCACGTCTAGTTGATGGGAGATTTCAATTCACCCAGTATGACGGTTGAACCCTCCCGCGATACTTTTGCTTGGAAGATGCATGAAATGATAGGAAGTCACACTTCGTACAATCACGTGACTGAACCGACACGTTTTCGTGGAACTGACACGCCTCTTACTGACGAATGAGGAGTTGATGATTGAGGAAATCTCTAGTGAAACTCCGTTAGGCAAAAGCGACCATATAGTTTTATCTTTTGACTATGTGTGCTATGCTAACTACCTCAACCATGAGGGCTCTCAGTTACGGACGATCACTGACTACGGCATTTTCTATGACGTTGTAGCCGCCAATAGCTTCGATTTCATGTAAGAGGACGGTCCGGATTCAGTTTGGCAAAATTTTGTTACCAAGTGGCACCAGATGCTAGAGCTTTCTTCAGTCTCAAAACCTGTCCTGCGAAAAACCACCGACACATTTATTCGGAGCAGAACTCGTAAATGGATGTGCCGCATAAATGCCGCGTGGACTGAGTTCAAACTGACACAACTGCCAAATGATTGGGAGTGTTACAGAAAATTACGAAATTATTGCACGGGACTGGTGCGCCATGATAAATTTGATTATCAAAGTAAACTCACCGGTCAATTCCTGGAAAACAATAAGCTCTTGTACAAATTTATCAACAATAAACGGAAAGTCCAGACTGGTCTCCCTTCACTTACCACCAGTATAGGTTCCACGACGACATCAAAGGATGCGGCAAATGTTTTATGATCACATTACATGCCAATTTTTCAAAACCCCTCTCTAATTTTCCATATGCTTTTGACCCCATCATCTCAACCTTCTTGTATTATGTTTTCTGCCAGCAAAGTTCGAGAAAAAATCATGCAACTTCGACCCAACTCATCACCCGGTATCGACTGTATCACACCGAAAGCATTGTGCGCTGTTGCTGATCAACTTTGCGAACCGCTCGCGGCATATTTCCAAAAATAGATGGATAACTCTGAAGTCCCTACTGGTTGGAGGGAAGGTATAATCACTCCCATTTTCAAGGGTGGAAGCCGTAGTGATCCTGCCAATTACCGTCCAGTTACCCTTCTCCCAGTGTTATCCAAGTTGATGGAAGCCATTGTTGCCGATGAAATTATGGCTTTTGTGAATAGTTCCTATTTCATCGCTGCAGAACAACATGGATTTCGTAAAGGGCATTCTTGTAGCACTAATTTGCTTTTAGCTAGAGACTACTGGACTAAAGCTGCTGACGAAGGTCAGGGTGTGGACGTCATTTACTTGGATTACTCTAAGGCATTTGACCGAGTTGACCATGCGATAGTGCAAACCAAGCTGCAAGCATTAGGTATTCCACCCGTGTTGCTGTCCTGGGTTGCTGCATTCCTACGTTCGCGAAACCTTCGGGTGCGTGTTAGACAGACCCTTTCAGAGCCATTCCCAATTAAGTGTGGAGTACCTTGGGGGTCCGTTTTTGGCCCGCGTTTATTTTTGATATTTATCAACGACATTGGTGGGTATGTCGAATCACCATTTTTTCTTTTCGCGGATGATATCAAGATTTGGCGGGTCATCAACTCACCCAGCGATATAAGGAAACTTCAATTCGACCTGGATTCATTACATGGATGGTTTACGATCAATCGCTTACCATTCAACACTGACAAATGCCACGCATTGCGCATTCGTCTTCCGGGAAACCCTGGCTATAATCTGGGTGGCAAGATGCTCGCTGTAACGATGCAAGAAAAAGATCTTGGGTTGATTATACAAAATGACTTGGGCTGCTCTGCTTAGTGTAGTAAAGCCTCAACCGTGGCAAATAGAAACGTTGGGCTTTTAAAACGTGCGTTCGGTACAATCGATCCACGTCTCTTCCCGTTTTTTTCTTTAGGCGTACATCAGGCCACACTTGGAGTATGCTGTCTCTGTCTGAAACCCATGGTTGAAACGTGACCAGCACGCCCTAGAACAGCCGCAGCGACGTTCTACGAAGCTTGTCAAGGGGCTTAGCTCCGTCAGCTACGAGGAACGTCTTACAACTCTATAATTATTCTCTACAAACTATCGTCGTTTCCGAGGCGATTTGATCCTTGCGTATCGGATATTGACGGAAGAAACTCACCCATGCAGGGGTGTGCTTAAAATGGCCCCATACTCAGCAAATCGTGGTCATTACTTGAAGTTAGCACATCTACAAAGTAGATTGGACTGCCACAGATACTCCTTTGCCGTCCGCATTCCTCGTGCTTGGAACGCACTAACCCTTTCGGTTATTTCTGCCCCATCCCTAATTATTTTAAAAAACGCCTTGACCTCCATTATTATCAGACGATACACAATTCTTGATTATGTTTTTTTACGCTTATATTCTTCGTGATACTGCACCATATCCTTCCTCCTTTCCACAGCGTTTTCCGTCCTAGCAAATGTGGATCACATTTCCCTTCGACCACTTTGCTGAACTGCTGAAACTTCTTCAGACCCAATATCCCAGTATCGGAAGTCCAAGCGCACGCAGTCTCAGCTGACCCTATTTCGGAGGATGTGGTGGGTAGCGGTGTCCCGGGTTGACGCCCTACCTGTCCAAATGCCACAAGAACCCACTGATGGTGCGGGCTAACGCGAATGTGGCCAGCTATAAGGCCTTGGAAACTCGAACATTTTACTTTTCTTTTCTTTTCCACCCACGGCACAATCCACCCTGCGGTTTGTACAAGCTCCCCGCTTTTATACCGTAATAAACTATTGACTATTGACTATTGACATGATGCTTCTATCCAATTGACGTAATCATCGTGGTCACAATCTCAAGATTGCTCATCAGAATAGCCGATTGAACAGTCGAAGGTATTTCCTACCCCTTCGCATATGCCGTGTCAGGAATGCTCTCCCGCCGGAGGTGGCATGTGCTGAGTCACTTTCTTCGTTTAAACAACGCCTAGACAAACGCCTATGGCAAACATCTTTCAAGTGACTTTTGTTTATCTTTCGCCATTCCGATCTACCCCATTATAATACATACCACTCGCATACCCATAAACGACTAACACTTTTTTCAGTCCTTTCTCCCCAGCTTAAAAGAATCAACGTTGCTCACGCCAAAGCAACCATCCGCAAGTCCGTCATGCACTGGAGGACGTGGTGGGAATGTGTCTTGGGCTGACACTTCTTCCTATAAAAAGCCACAAATGGCCAATCAAGGTAAGCAATACGCGAACATGGCCCGCTATAAGGCCTATTTGCCTCGGTTCCTCTCTCATCATTTATGCTTTTTAGCACGCTTTGTGCGACCCTCTGTACACAACACCCAGTGGTTCCTTACAAGCTATCAGCTTTTATTACCACAATAAAACTATTGACTATTGACTATTGACTATTAACATGTTTTTCCGGATATCTGTTCATTACAAGTTCAAGTTCAAGTTGCACAGGGCTGAAGGTGGCTAAAAGCCAGACACGCGCCCAGATTTCCTTCAACGGTATGCGGTTCAGCACCCGGCACTTCGATGTTCAGTACACAGTTCGTAAGTTTCACACGTTCTTGTTTCGGTATATCTGAAAATTTAGGTAGGGATGCTTTTCACCAGTTCAGTTCAGTTGCACAGGACAGTATGTGGCTAACGAGCCAATCAAGCCTCCAAAATTTATTCTGGTGCAAAGCTGCAGAGAAGGAACCACCGCTGACAAAGCGTTTATTCTTATTGTGATTTGGATATCCTCGACGATCGCGAAGCCAAGGTATTTGACGGGTTGTATTTATGAAGCACCTCGTTTGGAATTATGCTGGAAAGATAAAAATACATTTCTCTTCACCAGTACGGTGAGAGGGCAGCTATGTATGTATAAAAACATAACTCTAGCATTTACTTACTTACCAGACAACTCTAAAGTTGGTGAACTACCTAATCTTGCATAATCTATTTGCATTAGGTGGCAAAGTTGAGACCATTTATCGAGATCGTGTTTGTGTTCGATATCAAACACGCTTTCTTAAGACTCCCTAACTTTCGTACATATCACGCTCGGTGCGTAGGGGTAGTTCCATTGCGTATCATAATGTCAGGCGTTTTAGATTTTAAACCGTTTGGGTCTTAACATTTTGAGACGTGTTCAGCCGCTATAGAGCGCACAACTAAGGTAGAACGTGACAGCACAATTCTGTAAGAATTTCTTAAGGCCGTGGCTATTTAGCCTCAGGATTAACACTGTTTTTCTCCATTTTCACTCCAAAAGCCTTATTCGCAACTTTATTCAGTTATTATTCCGAAATTATTGTATTGATAAGATGGTACACATCAGTAAGCACTTGCGTATTCACGTGATTTTCCAATATTTCTTAACTCTAAACTAGCCATTCTATTTTCTATTTTTCAAAAATTTGAATATCATGTAAAGATTTAGCTCTGCAGCGAACACAGATATAGCATGCGCTTAGAACTTTTTCATTTTTTTCCAATGCTATCGACTTAGGTACTAAAGTACGGTATCATTCACCATGGATCTTTCCCATACACAGGAAACACGTTATGACATGACTCGTCTTGGTACTCACCAGTTGTTCGCACGCTTTTCTCATGACTACGCCTGTTGAGATGCGTTTTATCAGCTGGACCGACTGTGACCATTTTTGCGTTCATCGAATCCTGACACTTGGCGCAATACTCAAGTTGGCTCCTCGTCGCTGTCTGGTAAACAATCCTCGCTGTCACAGCTTCATTGATCGATTTTTTCGTCAGTGTGTTTAATCTCGTGAAATGGTCACACATATTACTAACCTGAAGTGGGTTGTTCGGCTGAGTAATGGGTGACAGTTTTACTGGTCGATATGGCTGCTTTGGAACTCGTAATTCCGTCATTTAGCAAATAATCCACTATAACTCGGTAACCGCACAAGCTAGAATACAGACACAGGTAATTAAATGCCAAGCGTGACGCGCTCTTTGCAATGATAGCAAAAACCATCGAATAGTTAGCGATGGGAAAATATCGCGCGTGTGAGCAAACTGAGATATTTACGCCAATAGGCAACTTTGTTGTGAAATCAGTCGATGAGAGCAAAACGAATGAATTCTGATAGCTATCATCGAAAGTTTCATAGAATTCTTAAAGTGGGATAAATCCGAGCAGACGAAGATATGATCAAAAGTGTCAGATCAAAAAATTGCGACAGCACAGCCGAATCTATTGAATTAATGTGACTCACTACCGACGGAAAGTGTCGATGTGTGTGGCATAGTTTTGTGTGAAAGCTTTCCAGAAAAATTCAAAGTGTTTTAAATGCTGAATGAAGATACGAAGAAAGACTAACATGTTGGTGGTCCATAAGATAACTGTAATAAATTAAAATTGAGATTTTGGTGAATAATAGTGATGAATGAATTTATGAGTCATTTGAAAAAATGAATCTGAGTGACTGTGAATTGAACTGAAATCTTCTCTGAAACTGAAAAATAACAGATGAATGACTAAAATAATTGTGTTTATAACAATTTTTGACACAGTATAATTTGTGAATCAAAGTGTATACCTGGATTATTGTAATGATTTTTGCAGTTCAAGTGATAGATGTGATCTCACTAATGTACTATTTTAAACATATACTTTAATGCCACCGCTAGATATTGTTCTTGCTAAGAATTACGATGTTAAAATAGAGAATCACAAGTCGATGTTTCATCGAGTGTTCAATCCAATGCAATTAAATTAAATTAAATCTTAATGGTCTAAAAAGCATATAGCTATACAAAAAACCACAGAATAATATAGGAACAATGAATAATATAACAAGCAAAAATTGGATTTGTTTGCTTACTCAGCAGTTCAAGAATCCGGTAAAAATCCAAAGGGCAGAAATAGTTTTCGATCAGTCGGATGACAAATGCCGATGCATGGTGTCAAGATGTATAGTTTTCTTCGACGCACGGGTTTTGGGTCAAAACGGTATCAAGACTTCCTTTGAAAATTGGCTGATTTTGTGAGGTTAGAACATACTCCGGTAGATTGTCCCAAGTAAAAGAAACTCGCACGGCTAAAAACGTCGTCAACAGTTAAGTGGCGAGTGAGGGACAGTTAGAATAAATGAGTGAGCTCTTGGTATGTGTGAGCCCCGGAGAATAAATAAGCATTGTAGAGGGTGATTTGCGATATTCAAAATATTGTAAACCAAAATCAAATCGCCCCGAAGACGACGACGTGGATAATCGAACAAATTTAGGGTTTTGATGAACGTAACATATACTGCACCACAACCGTTCTTAAGATTGATGATATCACAGTTTAGTACGCAAGGCCATGCTGAGTGAGCCTTGAAAGACTGCTAAGGCTTTAAACATGCGCCTTGAGCGTTTAGCAAAGAATCACTGTATGTCGGTATTTCAACATCATTTTTTTAGTAAGAATCGTATTTTGTAGTGGCATTTAAGTACACCGCTGTTTACAACTTCACCTTAGTCTTCACCTCAAGACTGCATACGGACAGATATCATTTGCAGCTCATGCGATTGGGATGTGAGCAGCACAATATTTTTTACATGTTTCATCAATTTATTACGACCATTCTGCATCACATATGGCGTATTACTGTTGTTAGCGAATTTCGGTAACATTATAGGTATCACAAGACCTGTGACTTCCAAAACCTTTCGGCTTGCATTATTATATATTCACGATATAATCACGACATAATCCTTAGAATCAAGGAATATTTGGTAATCTCTGATGCACTGTAACGACTCTTGCAGTGACCTTTCCAATCATGGAAGTTTTAGAATTTTAACGAATACATTACTATTCAGTCACCAATTACTACAGTCCATGAGTATTTGCAGCGTCCATACTCACGGAGAAATAAAAAACATATTGCTTCAGTTTTTCGACATTACAACAAGGATGGTATTCGCGAAATAGCTACATTTGTTAAGTAAGGGGGAGCCTGATGATGAGATGATTGATTTTACTATATGGGTGTAAGTTAAGTTATAGACACGATGTACCGGTTTTTAAAACAAATTACAAGGCAATTTTCAGACTTCTTGAGACTCATATTTTGACAGCAATACCAATATTTCATGATATCCACTAAGACGGCTACAGGACTTAGTTGTGCTACTTTATTTCCTTCAAGTCATCGCCAAAATCGATGCACGTGTTTTGCGTCAAAAAGGCCTCAAGACTTCTTTTGAAAATTTGCTGATTTGGTGAATGTAGTACATACTCCAGTAGATTGTTCCAAGTAAAACAAACTCGCACGGCAGAAATGTCGTCTACAGTTGAGTGGCGAGTGAGGGACAGTTAGAATAAATGAGTGTTAAATGCTACTTTTCCTATTTTGTAGAACTACATGAGGAGCACCCAGTGATAATGTTTAAGTATTAATTGAACAAAAAAATATTTTTCTAGTTTCTAACACTTGTTTTACGCGAATCGTACAGAGATATTTTCAATATCAGTTGAATTTATCAGTTGGTGTTTTAGTGCATGACATTTAAGCACTGTACAATGGGCCAAATTTTATAAATAACTGTGTTTTTTGCTGTCATTTAAATGTTGGCTGTACAAATCGGGTTAACAGCATATCAAAGTTTAATTGTGCTTATTATATTTAAGCTCACTTAAGGCTCTTATAAACTAATCTTACTGTCTTCAAATGATGTCGTCGAACAGTTAAAAACCGGTTGATGGGTATATCGATTGGTTTGATAGGTTAACATAGACCAATCCAGAGTCTAACTGTGCTAATATGATTAACAATGGCTTTCATCTTTAAGTTTTTATTACTTCTCTTGAATCTTTAGGATTTATTGAACATCCAGTAGTTTGCCTCCTGAAATGAAAGATAAAATATTTCCTAATTTTCTAATGTTGATTATTCTATTAACGAAAATTGTGTTAAAATCAACCCTTTTATTCCAGCCAATCAGAGTGCACGTAAATAAACTCGATCAGCCAATCAGATTCAAATTTTAAACTATAAATATGTCGATATACGTGCGAAAGTGCAATAATGGATGCATTCACCATAGTCTGTTTTTTGTCAACTTTGGTGTTGATTAATTCAACAAATGGCAGTGAGTAATCATGTAACATTATTTCGTTCAAATCGGAAACCGTTTGCTGTAAGATATTTGAATTATAACACATAGAAGAACGAGCCAAATGTTTTTTGCTCAAATTTTTATGTTAGATAAAGGAAAAAAGTTGATTTAATTGTTTGATTAGGATTTAATAAATCAGTGTTATGCCATTCAATTTATTTTTATAGTTTTTATTCACTCAATATAAAAATATGTAATTATTGATCATTTCAAAAGACTCACGTGTTCAAAATTATTCTGATTCAGAGCCAGGTTATCATCGTAAGTTTCAAATGAATTATAGAAACATTGATGTATATTTTCACGATTTTTCAAAGATCAAATATATTTTATATTGCATCACATTTTGTTTCAAAACACCCACACAATGCCTGCATTGCTTTCGCCCAATGAGTGCATATAAAATAAAATTATTCATATAGCTTGTGCACCAAAAATACTTCCAGATATACAGGCATGTTCTTCCAGTTAATGCATTTAACCGCAATCACAATATATTGTGTCCGGTGATTTAAATGGTCAGATACGTCAGCTAATACAGTCTTTTTCACGAAATTTCGAGTTGCGCTAATCCTGATCTTAATGCCTTTATCTGACAGGCGCAAACAACATGTACAGTCTTGGAGTGTATGTGAAATGGAAAATGACAGAATAACATTAATCTTACACGAAACGTTTTCCTGTAAACAATGTAAAATAATAGGAGCTAGCTTAATAATTAAAACAGTTTTACAGCTGAAATATTTCAATTAAACGTTTGTAGTCAAATTTCTGCGTTTAATAAAACAACTAATCTGTTTGACACTTACTCATGTTTATCAAACACATCTGGTAAAACTAATCAGGTATATAATAATAATAATCATAATAATCATAATAATAATGACGAATAGTTGAGATATTAGACGATTTAGATCTAAGCAAAAATTTACCGTTTTTGATCTGTTGAATTCGAAAACGTAATGACGAATAATTTTAAATATTTAATAGGCTATGTCCTTAAAAAAATCCTGAACTTTCGTCACACAAATTGCATACAAACGGGCACCTTTATTGATCATGGGTTTAAGCCCTGTCTACATGTTTTGTGCATGTGATCGAAAAGGTTGGTCGTACAAACCTTAACCAACAATGGCATACAAACGCAACTTGTTTCCCATTCTTCCGCTGTTTCGAGCGCAAGCGGATTCTAATCCTAATATCCCTACCTGATGAGTGCAAGCAGCGCGAAAACGGTCATTGTGTGTGTGATTTGAATGCAATTGAGCATTTTTATTCATGATCATTTGTTTAAACCGTATCTACATGTGTTGGGCTCATATGATTGAGCAGGTTGGTTGTACAAAACTTATCTTACAGTGGCATACAGGTGCAACTAGTATTGGCAGATAATTTAAATTATTGTTTATGGTATGTCTCTCAGAACATCATGAACATAAGTCACAAGCTAATTCTACATGCTAACTCATAGGTTGCATACAAATTATTTGCGTATTACATCTCATGAGCTTTTCCAGATTCCAGTTGGCAAATTAGAAGAAAGAAAGTTGCTCATTCTCTCAGGCGGTGTCCAACACACCCAAAACATATTCCTATGCTTAATTATTTAACCTTTACCATTTAATATGCAATCACGCTAAACATGTTTGCAATTATCTTCAATTTTAGCCGTTCAATATTGCGACAGTAAGATAAAGTTTCAAGAAATCATTTTTTGGAGTGAATTTAAACTATCATTTATCTACATACCATATCAAAGATCTCATAAACGGATAACTATATTTATTGGATATTTTTCTATATATGTATGTTTTTATTTATGTAAGCAAAGCGTTTAATGAAAATGAGTTAAACTAATTTCCTGATAGGAAACCCAAAAATGGGGTGCAAACAGCAAATGAATTGTAATTTGGAGCCAGATTTCAATGCACACTTTCCTTCAATACGAAGGAACATTTCCATGAAAATTTAGTTGTTTTGAGTGGTTGAGTTAGCAGCAGTGAGATTAGGTTCAGTGAACGTTGATTCATTATTAAAGCAGCAGTATATGATATTATTCTCTGAATTAGCACAAAGTTTCGTTCGCAATAATACACCAAAACAAATAGTAATGTTTTTTCACAGGTCTTTATGTAGTGTATAGGTATCGAATGTGAGTTATCAGAAAGTAAATTAAAATCCACGAATCGTCAGACTACGTGTATTCCGACAATATCCATGTACAATAATAATTAGTATTCAGAATTACACGAGAATACTGATTGCTCGGAGAGGTCGGGGTGGAGCTGAACTTTTGAGCAGCTAGCCGTCTGTATACGATAGAACACGCAAGTTCACAAACAATGTAGTAGGAGATAGGCGCGCGGAAAATTTTGCGTATTGTTCAAACGTAAAAATCGATATGAGCAAACAACAAAAATCAATAAACAAGCGTTAAGGCCATTGTTAGCCTAACGATTGATAAGAATCTAATCTACATAAGCAGGATTTTGTTTACATTGAGAGAAAATAATAGGAACATGGATTCGGGCATAATTATGGTTTATAATTACTATTTCTCACTTTTGTATAGCTCTCTAAGAAAATCCATTGAATTCTTTAAAAATTGAAAGTTTAAAAGATGACAAACTACAGATTGAGTGATTAGTACTAAGTCCTTCGAATCATTCACAAAGTTTATCACAACGGTCCACATTGAAAGCACTGGACTCAATTTTGCTCTTATTTGAACTCATCAGCAGTGCATGTCCTGTCTCGGGTCTGATTCGAACTCAGGACCTTCAGCATTGTAGTCTCACGCCTTCCGGCCTGAGCTACCGTCCACCGTTCGCGATAAGGCTAGCATGAATGTTTCTCCAGACTGGTACATTTGAGTAGCGTCATATGCCAGACCAGTCGAGAAGGATCCAGCAACATCTGTTGTGGTCGTCCAACCGATCTGATCTTCTTGTCAGGACTTCCCACCACATACAGTGTAAGCTAACACCGATCAAATCTGACGGGCATTGTTGTTTTAGAGTGTTTGGAGAGATTTGTTCATTATGTTTTGGCAACTACTCATCAGTACCAAGTCCTTCACAACGGTCAACATTGGAAGCACTGGACTCGACCCGGTACAATGGGACATTTTTAAGTTTTCTTATTGCGTCTCGTTTTTTGAAGAACAACCCCATTCATTCAAATTGTACATGAATGAGTCATTGCGGATAAAAGTTTCTTACAATTGCATTTAAAACGCAACATGCGCAATGGAAATCTTCGTGTTCTAAAATGAAATGCTAATTCTGTCATTCATTAACCCTTTGTCTACAGTAATTGATATACGTATTTGTTTGATATACGTATTAATTTTTATGCATCAGATACCAGACGCCGCCTGACAAGTGCACTCCGATGGTGACTGAAGGTACCGACTGGAGCTACTGAGCAATCCACTGTTTGTTTGAGGTGGTAACTAGAGTTACCGTCAGTAGACAAACGTTTAAAATGCTACAAATATGTACTGAATTGTCCGCTATATGTTTGACCTTGAATTTTTTATTTGCCACAGTCGAAATAGGTGACGGGACTGCATTGAGTTGTGAGTCGTTAGATTTAAATTGTTATCATTCATTCATTTATTTATTTATACATATTATAATTAATGTTCCATTATATACCATTTAATTCCTATGTTGAGCAGGAAAATTAACGTGATTTCGAAAACATTTGCTTCAAAAAATCACATTGAACAAACAGATTTCAATTTAGACAAATGAAGCGAATGGTAAAATTTCCATTAGATCTAAAATTTGAAATGATTAGATTTATCAAGTGCTACACTTGTTTAAAGTCATATAATGCGAGTTGAATTTCACAATTAAGTCTATGAGGTTTCCAGCAAGCTTTAACCTCCAAAAGATAAGCATTTAGTGACTCTGGGGAAGGATTTGAGTTTACTTTCAATTCATTGTGATTCTAGCACAGAGTTTCTTGTTGTTTATTTAGTCAATACTTTCAACATATTCTGTCACGTTCAAGACGTACTTTGTCACGGTTTACTGACATTTAATCGTCAGACAGTTAATCGCCAGACACCTAATCGTCGACACTTTACCACCAGACATTTGATCCCCAGACTTTTAACCCCCAAGTCACTTCCTCCCAAGTCACTTAATCTCCAGTCAGTCAGTTTGATAACTTGAAGATCTGAGACCGTATGCTATCGGCAATCATTTCGCAAACCGTAAAGTAATGTCCACATGGTGGGATGTTGGCAAGAAAAGAGCGACTGTAATGCATCATTCAACGGCACAATCATGAGGCGTAAATCATTGTCTGCCTCATTATCTGCTTTCATCCCTAGTTCACTTATTTTTCGTTGCATGGTATGACATCTCGAGCAATTCAGCGATACTCAACTACGGAAAGATTGACGTTCTTAAAATCAGAAGTTTTGAAACTGGGGATTAAGTGACTGTGGACGAACTTGGGGGTTAAATGCCTGGCGACCAAATGTTTGGTGATTAAATGTCTAGGGATTAATTGTCGGCGATCAAGTGTCTGACGACTAAGTGATCGGACACCCTTTGCAACATGACTCATTTAAAACCTCATATACTCCTGCAGTGTCAATAGCTAGATTAAGTATTGACTCAGTATATTTCAACTTGGATTCCTCTGGTTAGAACATTCCTTATAAATTCAGCATTATACTGAATTTCTGTTAATCTTCGGCTCTAATATCCAAAATGTTACGTCATCTTTTTCTTCCCAAAAGCATACAAAAACGTATTCAATTGATATAACCAGTGACTTGATTTATGAAATACGTAGCGTCCAGCTATCGTTCACTCAAGGCGCAAATTTTCCTTTAGAAAACCTTGTGATCCTGAGGAATGATACATCAAAATTAAGGCGATTTTAATCTTCAATAGGATTCGCATCCGGAATTGACCTTTCGACTTTCGCATTCACGTTTAAAAGCACCGACCGAATGAACCAAATTAGCTGCTTTGATGATTGCTGGTGTAAAGTACAAAGCTGGTCGCGTGCGATGCATGTGAAATAATTCATTGGAGCATTCGTTTCTCTTCAATATTTGACTAAGAAAAATTGTTCATTTTCATTCTGCAGTATGTAAATCAAGCGTTACGGATGGAGTCTTGTTATACCGTTTCGTTTTCTGCCGAAGATATAATTCTTTAAAGAATGCCATGGCAGGAAAAACAAAAATATGAGTGCACATGTGTCAGTTCATTGGATGACTCGGTTCTAATCTTGACGATTACTTCAAGGTCATTCAAGGCTAAATCACTTTCTATGTTCTAACTTCTATCACGTTGTTTGCACAGGCTTTGATGACCTTCGAACCGACCTTGAGTACATCACACACAACCGCGTTTTACATCTATTTGTCGATTCCTTTCCGATTCATTACTGAGGTCAACCTTCTCAAATCGAATTACGCTTACTCATAAATCCCGCAACATAGTCGGACACATGAGTTAAAGATCACGTATGAAATGAAATATATTCGTATGCAATCGGTCAGAGCTGTTTTGGGGTAGCATTTTGCTTCTGACACAAATGCTTTGTCAGACCATGGGTAATAGTCTGATTGGGGAACAAGATCTAGTAGGTTTTAGGTCGCGCATCTATTGCATTTGACAACTTAACAATATTTTGAACGATGT